>JAJOZX010005957.1:0-165000 GCA_023014485.1 Bathynomus jamesi
TGGAAATTTTACTTTTTTTTTAATTCATAATATTTTTTAAAACTCTTTATTGGGCAAACAAAAAACTATAAAGGTATTTGCAGTGTAATTCAATAGATTAAATAATTTGTAAATTAATGTTATTTTCAATTACTTTGTAATTACTAATTATTACTAATTCTCTACAGGAAGAAGTTTACTGACACGGAAATAAAATAATCTCATTATTATCAATGAAATTTGTGATATCACTATTTTACATAAAAATTATCGCATGTAACTATATACACTTATAAATACTCGTGTGTATATATATATATATATATATATATATATAATATATATATATATCCTTAAACATTAAAAAACCCTACAATTCCTTCCATTGTTTAAATAAAAAAAAAAATGACCCCACAATGTTTCAATCATTTTATGCAACAAGGGGGGGGTAGCCCCAAGTTGCATAAAGGGGGTGAGGGTTTTTTGTGGGGAGGGGAGAATGACCTCCCCACAAAGGGCTAACCCTAAAGTGCCCTCGCCGTAGGCGAGTTTGCGAAGCACAAGCCCCGCCCGTAGGGCAGCGAACTGAAGGCTCTGCTTGTATGTATATATATATATATATATATATTACCCAAAAGATGTTTTTTGATCTTAGATTGTGTATTAAAATTGATGAATTTGTTTGTTGTATAATTGACCATGGACGAGTTAGTTTCTAAATACTAAATAACAATAGGTTTAGTTCGGATACTTAAACCTATAATTCACTTACATGGATTTAAGAATTATTTGAGTTCTTTCTCGATTTGAACCGATTTCTGTTATGAAAGTTTTTGTCGCAAAAAGTTTAGGATTTATCACAATTAGTGTCACCTTAATTGTGTCTCTCTGAAAGAGGTCTATAGTAAACGTATTATCTGTTGTACAATATATATACACACCAGATAGTTACAAGGAGTTACAAGGAAAAGAAGTACCTCAAAAGGCCTTGCGGCCCATACCGAGGAGGTACCAATGGCAACGGGTGCCACGGAAAATTTCTAACACTCAAAGAGTGTGCAAATTTGGTCTAACCTTTTCTTGAACTGATCCACAGAGGAACTGTTCACAACTCCGAAGGTAACTGTTCCATGTGTCACAGATCTTATACGTAACGTAATTCCCACACACACTAGTCCTAAACCGTTTCAAATCCAACTTCCAACCATTGTTGCGAGTTGGGTTATCATTTAAACTAAACATACTTCTAAAATCGACATCGTTGAACCCTCGTAAGAGCTTGAAAACCTCGATCAGTTGACCGCGCAGCCTCCGAGTTTCAAGCGAAAACAAGTTCAGGGCGCGTAACCGTCGATTGTAGCCCATATGCCTAACGGAAGGGATCAACTTTGTGGCCCTCGCCTGCACTCGCTCCAGCCTCTCAATATCTTTCCTGAGGGTGGGCGACCAGAACTGCACAGCATACTCCAGGTACGGCCGAACAAGGGAATTGTACAGTGAGAGCACAATAGGTGTATATATATATATATATATATATATACATATATACACGCTCTTAATAAACAAACAAGACGGGAAAAGGGACTCTAATAACTAGCAGTAAGTGACTAATTGTGTTTTTAACCCAATTTAGGTAGATTCATTAAATTAGCTGGGTCAGACAACTTAGGCCTACATTGTGGCCTAAGATCCAGCATCGAGAGAGAGAAGAGAGGAGAGAGAGAGAGAGAGAGAGAGAGAGAGAGAGAGAATGGCATCAAATTTGCATTTTGACCTGTCTAATTATCTTTGTGTAGAAAAAAAATGATTGACTTATCAAAAAATAGAGTGTAATATTTGCCTAAAAACTAACAAACGTACGACATAATTCTCTCAACTGAAAAAAAAAAATTACAAAATGTCACAGACTATCAACATTTTTGCAAAGATAATACGGTGAACCAAAAGTAGGTGGACAGTAGGTTGAATACGGTTTGTGTTATATTATATTATAACTATGGTGTTCATTATAACTATGGTGTTTGTGTTATATTATATTAAATATTATAACTAAATTTATTTAAATTTTATTTTGTATTATAGTATACAAAAAAATTAAATATGTATTCTCAAAATAAACGTTATCATTTACTGTCCACCTACATTTGGTTCACCCTATATATATAATAAGATCCGAAACTCCGCCCACTTTTGCGTTAGGTTTTTTCGCTTCTGCCATTCTGCCATCAGGTATTTAGAAGAACTAAATTGCCAGCGAGTAAACGTCATCACTTCAAATTATATTTCAACATTTATTATTATGCAGTTTAATGTGTAAATAAATAGTATCAGTTAATAAATTTAACACATTGTTTTGATAATTAATGTAATAATATTCAACTTTTGGTAATACAGTATACAGTACTTCTAAATTGTGCGAGTATGTTCTTGTACAAAACTTAATTTTCAATTCATCCGTTAGGTGGCGCATACCAAATATTCTTTGGCGGATAACGTGCTAAATAATGGAAAATATCGTACAGATTCTCGTACGTGTGCTGATCCGCAGGATCAAGTGAGCAATTTCTGGAACCTGGAACCTGTGGTAATTTGTAAAATTATGGAATGACTGGCTGTTCTCGAGTTCACTAAACAGTATGAAATTTTGTGTAAGCGTGGTCTGACTAGATGTAAGTAGGATTTGTTTATAAAACGAGCGTGGACAGAGGAGAGATACTGTAGGTAGGCTTTTGGCATACTATGCAAGCCTATATAAAAATGGAGACCCCATGCAGGATAGTCTCTTAAACAGGGCTTAAGTTGTGGTGCGGCCGCACATTCACCTGTAGCAGCGTCGCAAACCGATAGACCTAAGGTGCGGAAAGTGCGTTGATAAGAGTGCAGGGAGGGGGGAGGCCCTCCCTTCCGCAAGGGGTTAACAACCGGAACAATTTATTTAAAAAAATTAACAACCGGTACGTACCACCCTTAACTCAAGCCCTGCTCTTAAACAATGAAAAAATCACTGACTGACCTCAATTAACGTCACTGAATTGAAGAGATTTATTTTTTTCCTTTTAAGTTACTATATAATAAATACACTGCTCAACTGCCATCTCTATTTACTCGCCCAAAGCTAATAACTATAAACTAAGCAAGAAACTGGAAAGTTAAAGATCTTTGTAGTTGCGTTATAATTTGTATTTAAATAACCCTAAAACATAAAAATATATGAGACAATAAAGTTAAGGGAGAGAGAGAGAGAGAGAGAGAGAGAGAGAGAGAGAGAGAGAGAGAGAGAGAGAGAGAGAGAGAGAAAATTACAAGGACAAGAGGAAGCCTCAGAGACCTTTCGGTTCACTCGGGGAAGTTCCTGTCACAGTATTAAACTGGTTCGTTTTTTAACTATTCTAGCAGTAGTAGAAAAATGGATAGAAAAACACAAGGCTCTCTTCCCACTCTCCGCTCCCTCCCCACGAGAGGCAGGTACGGATAAAGGTTGAAAAAATACCTTGGCCTTGGAAAAGTAGACAAGGAAATTTTACAGGAAAGAGGAGAATATATATAAGCTACTGTAGCTCTACAATTACGCCATGCACACAGAGATCGTACACTAGAAGCACCGCTGCATAAACTGACCACTAATATACTGTAGTTGTGCCGATCGCACATCAACCACTTGGTATCGTCACAAAAACATCGAACATATGGTTTTGATTTTAAACAAATTATTTGCAGCTCTGTTTACCGAGGTATTGGTTCAACGAAGACCCACTGATCCACTTCAGGCTGCCCCAAAAACATTAAGAGAGACGTAAAGGTTAAACTCTCCATGTCTACACCCTTGTACGCGCGAAGCCATCATAAAGTGATGAAATGCTTCTACAGGAAAGGGGTAGAATTAACAGGAATTAAGAACAGAAATCAGATTTTCCTTATCCTGCTCTCACCCGTCACGCGCATCCAGCCACTCAAGAGAAACAAGAAAAAAAAAGAAATCGTAATAGCAGAAACGCAACTCTACCTCACCTAATCCATACCATTCATACCTTTTATAAAGTTCTTTTTATTTGTTGTGAAATTTTGTGTTCCTACAAAATATTTTCTACTCTGTCCATAGACATATAAACAAAGCAGGCGAGAGAGAGAGAGAGAGAGAGAGAGCATCATGCATACTATTTCAATAAACATCACACTCCACACTCAAGAACCAAATTTTCTGACACAAAGGTAGTTCCAAGACTAAAGATGCATGCAGAACAGCTGGCAAAATTCAACGATATTGAACAATCTCATTTCTGCGCTTAATTAGTCAATTAACAAGGCACTAAAATTAAGTAATTTAGTAAAATGTCTCTCTCTCTCTCTCTCTCTATATATATATATATATAATATATATATATATATATATATAACAATTGTAAAAAATGGGTCATTCTATTTAATTGCAGCAAATATAAAATAAATTAAAATTTTGATGGTACATCCATGGAGGAAATTCTAAATTTTTAGCGGGTTCTACATTTTTTAAAAATATAATTATGTATGACGCACACCCACAAGAAAAAATGAAAAGCGATTCCAAGGTCTTTCGTGTATTCAACAGTACGCTTCGTCAGGGAAACAAGTGTAGTGATAGATGTACGAAAGGTCTTGGGATCGCTTTTCGTTTTTCCTTGTGGATATGCATTATCTATTTAGTTCACTTGTTTAATTGTGAAATTCATTCTATATATATATATATATATATTTGTGTGTGTGTGTGTGTGTGTGTGTGTTATGATGTCCAAAGTATGCAGTAAATATTATAAATTTATAAATGTTTGCTTTGAAATAATGAAAGTGAACAGGTGAAGCTTCAATTCTCACCTGTCGTTAATTATTACACCGAAGTAAAACCTGTATGTACGTATATACATACAACCTTGAACAAAACCAAAACTAAAAACAAAGTTAACTTATTCTTTATTTACTAAATGGCATATAGCATATTTATTGACTTATTGACTACAGTTTGTTTGGTTCTTTGATGCTACAGTTTAGGAACACCCTGTACGTACATAGGGCATGTGGGTATACTTCGGTATTATTCTTCAATACCTTCTTCAGAAATGATTTGGCTGAAGTTGCTGTAAATTTCGTCAAACTGTTTCTGGGTATCGTCAATTGAATTTTCCTTAAGAAAATAACAAAAAATATTTAATAATAATAATAATAATAATAATAATAATAATAAATATATATATATATACACACTCGTACAGAAAGAAAGAATCCAACAACGAATTCTTTCCTGTTCTTTTGAAAACAAATTAATTCTGCATTTCCTATGTTTAGAATCATTATTATATATATATATATATATATATATATATATACACGGTAGAAGAGTGACGTTATTTTGGAAGAAACGTGTGCACTTGTTTGGGCATAGTTGGGTATTTGGTATGGAGAATAATAGACGAGAGAAACGCCCCTCCCAAACAACAAACCTAAAATTTGAATAAATCTTCGTTGGTATTTTCAAAAGAATAAAATTGGCAACAAAACACTCGTATTAATAAGACCATTTTACTTTTTGTTTATTTCCATTTTAAAATTTTAAAACCACAACCATGAACGTAATCACCGAGTTATTTACCCATGTATATGGTCTATATATATATAGTACGTATATACACACATGCATGGTTTGAATATTTTCTTTCTTACCAATGTGCGATAGTTGGTTTGAGTTGCGTTTATTTCTTTTACTAATTGTTCGTAATGTTCCTGCGACTTCGGGTTCATGAAAGAGTGACCCTTCAGAGTATTCCTAATGTCCTTCAGAAGTCTCTTCACTGGCAACCAGTCTGTTCCTACATTTGGGAAACGCTTCAGTAAAAAGTATTCATGCTCGTGCCTTACGTCATTGACGAATGATTCAATGGGTAAACACTGTTTCTCAGTAAGCGAACTAAATTCATTGTGGTTACGGTTCGACTCCCGATAGTGCTAGTAATAATAAATAAACGGGGGCCTAGCGTAAAGAACATCATTAGTTGGCCTGAGTTTCCTGTCAGTTTCTGGCCTTCTACAATGATTATACGTATATAACTATATATATGTTACAGTTAAAGTAATTGGTTAGGTTAAGTCGTGTTATTTTCGTTAAAACTAACGAAAATAACACAACTTACAAGATCATTCGCCCGGTTAGGTCAACTGCATGCTCGGTTAAGTCAACTGTATGCCCTTGACAGTTGGTTAGGTTAAGTCGTGCTATTTTCGTTAAAACTAACGAAAATAACATAACTTAACCTAACCAATTGTCAAGGGCGTACAGATGACCTAACCGGGCAAATGATCTTGTACGAAATGATGAAGGTGGAATTTCAGCCATTTCGCGTAATGGCTGAAGATTTTAGTCATTTCGCGAAATGACCAAGTGAAACAGCCATTTCGCGAAATGACAAAGTTTCAGTCATTACGCGAAATGGCTGGTTACACACTTTGACTAACATATATATATCACACCAGTGGAACATGTTGACACAGTATGACGTCATACAACCACAAATTAATCAATAACCAGAATGTTAAATATCGTATAACTAATCTGCTTGGTAACCCGCCGTTGCTAAGAACTTTCTCAGAGAACGGTCAGGTCATTTGCAATAAGTCTAAGTCACTTGGAGAAACTTATATACACACTCGTATATATACTGTATATATTAGGGTGTAACAGACGTCAACCACCCTAGGTGGGCTAAGCTCTAGAGTGCACGGTTCCTGACGGTGAAACACACTACAGAGTAATTTGCACCTATGCACCGTTCACTTAGAGTGCATTTTACCATCAGGTGAGATGCACTCTACTATGTTGAAAAATATTCTACTTCACAAAGTGACAGTATGAGCATTAAAGCTTTATACAGGCACAATCTACATAATATTCCTGAATGCAAAAAACAGAACTCATTCATCATTATTTTATAAACCACAATTTATTTAATTTAATTAATGATTATTCCACACGTCTCTTTAATTAATCTTGTTGCTGACACTGAAAACACGCTCAAAATGGTTACCAGAATTTGTCAAGTAAATTGTCATCACTGATGCTTCACTGACTTCTTGGTGATGAATTGGTTTATAAATAAACCAACTTGCAATTTGGGAATGAACTCAGAACGGTTCTCTGAGACTATGATACGCACAGACCGTGCATGGAACAAGGAACTCTTCTGGGAAAATCCAATCCACTATAGTCCGAATAAGTAATGGTAAATGACAAACACCATAGTTTTTTCCGTTTTCATGATCGGGCTAACATCATGAAAAAGGAAAAAATTATAGGGTTTGTCATTTACTATTACTAATTCGGATTATAGTGGATTTAATTTACCCAGAAGAGTTCCTTGTTCCATGCACGGTCTGTGTGTATCATGAAAAAACCTCAGAGGACCATTCTGAGTTCAATCCCATGTATAAATATATATATATATATATATATATATATATATATATATATATGTATAAAGAGAGAGAGAGAGAGAGAGAGAGAGAGTAGTATTTTTCCTACACGTCTCCGATACCAAATACAATATGTTACTGACATATACAAAATCGTAAATTAAAATCATTCCAGGCACACAATGACTTCCTCTCTTACTATCCGCTTCCCTAACCCCGCCCCCTACTAGTGCCAATCTCTTTTCAATCTACTCCAAACTTCTATCCCTATCCCCGAAAATTATTCGAAGACCGTAAAAGCAAAGAAGTCGAACATACACAAAATCAATTTGGTTCAAATTAACTTTCTGATGGAGAGAAAGAAAGAAAAACAAAATGGTGTCCGACTCTTAAATTATAACTCATACATCTGACGAAGCAATTCACCTAAATTTCGATAGGAAACATCTAGTAAGTTGTAGTTGTTGTTGTTGTTGTTGTTGTTGTTAGCTTCCTCGTAACAGCTATAAGAGCATAATAAGGTCAACTTCTCGAAGTGGGTACGTATATTCCTCATTTATTCGAGGCTTTTGACATTGTTACACAGCCATATTTTCTTAGAGTTGCTTCGATCAGAAACTTTCCACTCGTAATTTCCTTTTGCCCTCAATTTCCGATTCTCATTTTTCCCTTTTTAACCCTTTAAGGACTGAAGATGCCAATTGTAACGTTTCAAATACACGCATTCATAACTTAACTCTACAAAAAATTCAGGGCTCTAAAGTACGTGTGTGTGTATATATATATATATATATTAACCGCTTATTGGGATAGGATTAGTCTATCAGATATTATCATATTTTTGAAGTCATTTAATGTTTCGATCACAATTTCCGAAACGTCACGATATTTCCGACGATTGAAATGAAAACGGGAAACGTTTCGGATTATTTTGACACAAATGTAAGTTTTGAGAAATGGTTCTTAACTGACGACGATGTGAAACGATGTCAATAATATTTTATCGTCGCTGGAACAATAGAGAGGTTTGCATTCAGATTGTCAATACAGGGTGTTCCATAAGTCAGTGTAGGGTTTCATTTAATCGCTAGGGCATAACGTCATGGTTTAAGCGCCATAAATAATAATTAATTTACCGCTGACGCGCGACAGTTTCATATTTGAATGAGAACCGCAGAGTACATTTTCAAACTTCATAAATTAATATAATTTTCTAGTTTTTTGTAGATTTTTTTTTCAGTATAAATTTATTTATCGTTTTGCGAACAAAATTTTACCGTACATTAATTAGTCTTTTTGTTTTTTCCACTTTAATAATTACGTCATTCACACGCAAACTATGTATTGCATGCTATATATATACATATATATATATATATATATATATAAGCTAAGATGCCTCAGAACAAAATCTCTCTCTCTCTCTCTACATGATTCCATTTTAAGCTTATTTCATGCGTAAGTAAGGAATTATTTAAAAAAAGTAATTTAACGATTTTTGTTTAATAAATAAAAGGATAACTTTTATAAAGATTAAATAACTCGTTTTCCGCCAAATTTTATTACTAAAGACGGCTTCCATAATGCACTTAAAATTTTTTTTACATGAAAAAGTTTGACTAATCAAATTTTCCGCGTAGACTGAAACATATAATTCTGCTTTTCAGCGACATATATATATATATATATATATATATATATATATATATATATATATATATATATATGTGTGTGTGTGTGTGTGTGTGCAGAGCCTAATCTTCCATTCGCGACCAGGCTCTTGAAATGACCTTGAAAAGGCGTGCCTTAGGCGAGAATTGACATTAAATAATTAGTAATTACAAGCAGTAATAATTAAAAGCTTACCTTTCGGATCGTGGTTGGAAATGGAAAAGACTGAAGGAAGAACTAAACACAACACGCCAATAAATAACGAAATTAAATTCATTTCTCCCCTCTTTTTTTAGTTGTTGTTGTTGTTGTTTAGAAGGAAATTTTTGTTGGTGTTGTTGATAATGAGGTGTTGTTGATAATGAGGTGTTGTTGATAATGAGGTGTTGTTGATAATGAGGTGTTGTTGATAATGAGGTGTTGTTGAAGTTGATGTTCTCGTTGTTGGTGACGATGATAGAGGTTGTCAGTTGTTGTTGTTCGGTCGGAGTGGGTTGTGACGTTTCCTGAGGTCCTTCCGCGCGCACCGAGAAGATGAAACAAATGAGTAGACAAGCGCGTTTCGTCCGTCTGTCTCCATCACCGTTTCAAGAGTTGAAAAACACATCACCAATTTGCTCTCATTCATCGTAATTGCATTACATTTAACGTGGCTTCCATTATTCTTCACACACACACACACCCCTCCGCAAACACACACATACACACGTAAATATACGTACATATTATTGTATACATAAAAGTATTAGCTAATATGTGGAAAAGCATCTGAAGGTTAATACGTTTATTTATCGTCGGCCATTACACGGAGCCAAATTAGTGAATTAACTAGTTTAACTAGTTAGCCTTCAGAGTTTAGAACCAAATGACTGTATTTATATATACACAGTAATGTGATGAGCATATATATATATATATATATGAAAAGAAGGATCAACACAACGGCAAACATTTTCATTTATTTGTACATCAGACGTTTCGACAAATCTTTTGTCATCATCAGTGAGTTAAGTCTTAAAACCTTAAAACAAAATTGAAAAGTGAAAGTTACATCAATACAATATTAAAACCATTAAAATTAAAACCTTAAAGCAAAATGAAAATTGCATCAATACAAAATTAAAATCATTTAAATTTCATCACTATAAAAACTAAAATTAAATTAAATTTCATCACTATAAAAACTAAAATTAAATTACCTCAATAGGTAAATACACAATGTTTACATCCACCTCCATACTTGGAAAAGTCTAAGGGAACACTGGATGGTCAGAGGATTAGAAAGGGTATGTCTGTACACGTGTGAAAACGAAACAAATAATAGTTTACCTTTCCTGGATGTTTTAGTTAAACGGGCCCATAATAAGTTCCATACTTCACTATTTCGGAAACAAACTTTTACTGGCTTGGGAACCAATTATTTAAGTTGTATGTTTTATAAATATAAGATTAGTGCTATAGTAACATTATTAACAAGAAGTTACCGTATTTGTTCGGATTACTTTTCGTTAAACGAAGAATTTAAATTTTTAAAACAGTACTTTATTAACAATTACTACCCTTCTCATCTATTCGATAACCAATTAAAGAAATTTTTAAATAACACTTTTGATACTAAACTCCCCATAACTACAGTACAAAAAGAAACCAGATATATTAAATTACCTTTTTATGGTTATTTATCATTGCGTATTCGAGGTGAATTGTCCAAACTACTCAAGTCTAGTTATCCCCAAATAAATTTTAGATTCGCCTTCGTCAACCCACTTAAATTATCAAATTTTTTAAAGTTCAAAGATGAATTCCCCAAAACTGTATGCCCCAATGTTGTTTACAAATACACGTGCGACAGCTGTAAGGCTGCGTATATTGGCAGCACTTAACTCCAACTGGAGGTGCGCCTTTCTCAACATTTGGGCTTGTCAGTCCGTACCAACCGTCCCCTCAGTAGCCCTCCACAATCCGCAATTAGAAACCATAGTAATGAAAACGACCATCCCCTTCACAAAACTCAGTTTGAAATTTTAACTAGATCCAATAACCGTACAGAACTCCGAATTTTAGAATCTTTGTACATCTATAGAAACAAACCCTCCCTTAATAATAATAGCTCATCCTACAAATTACAACTCTTTTGACTAACCAACCGTTTTTCACAGACATACCCTTTCTAATCCTCTGACCATCCAGTGTTCCCTTAGACTTTGCCAAGTATGGAGGTGGATGTAAACATTGTGTATTTACCTATTGAGGTAATTTAATTTTAGTTTTTATAGTGATGAAATTTAATTTAATTTTAGTTTTTATAGTGATGAAATTTAAATGATTTTAATTTGTATTGATGCAATTTTCATTTTGCTTTAAGGTTTTAATTTTAATGGTTTTAATATTGTATTGATGTAACTTTCACTTTTCAATTTTGTTTTAAGGTTTTAAGACTTAACTCACTGATGATGACAAAAGATTTGTCGAAACGTCTGATGTACAAATAAATGAAAATGTTTGCCGTTGTGTTGATCCTTCTTTTCATCTGTAAGCTCCGTTTCCCTAAGGAGAAGTCAATAGCTTTTATATATATATATATACACACACTGTGTATATACACACACACACTGTATATTTACTTTTAAGACACAGACTATGAGTATACGAGCAGCTCCTAACATTATTGCCAAGTATATATATTATATATATATATATATATATATATATACTGTATAGTTGCCAATATTTTGTAAATTAACAGAAAATCAAAATTCTCTGCTTATAATAAAAATAATTGTTAATTTTGACAATGGATCCAGTTTGATATTCATTGAAAATTTCTGCAATAATAAAAAAAGATCTTGATTTTCGTCTCATAATAACTTCATGGAATTGAAATTATTACTCAATAAATTAATTATTTTATAGAATCTTTATACTGTACGTACGCCTATTGAGATTCTCTAAACAAAATCAAATTAAATTATTTAATTTTCAAATTTCTTTTTTTGCGCCTAAATTCATTGTTAAGAAATGAAGGTTTTATAGGTCTCTCCCTTTAAATGAAATTTCAAAATAAAGTTTGTATAGAAAACGGGATTCTTGAGTCACCAACTGGAATTATTAAGATACTGTCCTCTTTTCGGGTCTGGAAACGTATGGAAGGAGACACAATGCGTACGAGATCCAGTCAATAAAATCACGGAATTTACTGACTGGTTTTAGCTAAACAATTCCGCGAATTTATTGACTGCACCGTGTATATTTATATATGAAATACCATATATAAACAGGTATATAAACCTCTTGAATAGAAGGTGAGGGCGCTAGCCACTACGCTACGACGGGATAAACGTTAATACAACCTGCCATACATTTAAGCAACCGAGGAAACGCATAACGCTTTAGCGTCCAGAGGGATTTTATGTGTTAACCCTCCTGCACTCAAAGTAATAACCAGCATTTAATTCAAATTATTTGGTGTAACGCTGGGGTGTCATAAATGGAATATCATGCATGAATCCTCAGTTGTTTAAATGTATGACAGGTTGTGTTAACTTTTATCTCGCTGTTACGTAGTGGCTAGCACCCACCCCCTTCTAATGATGTGGAGTCGAACCCTGGTGGGATCGACATACATACATACATACACACACACACACACACACACACACATATATATGAAAATTATTTCACGAAAGTAACACGTGAAAAATATTTATGATGAATAAAACCACGAAGGAAAGGAAACACAAAATGGTGCTCAAGCGCTTTCGTCTAATGACATCCTCAGGAACACTGAAGTACATAAAAAGGTTAAGCCTATATATAGGTTACAGAAAGAAAAAAAGAAAAAATAAATAACATACATACACACACACACATACATATACATACATATCTATATATACACAAATACATACATACATACATACATACATACATATATATACAATAAACAGAGAAGTAAAAATAAAAAATTAAAAATTAAAACCTTAAAGGATTACCAGTGAGGCGTACAGATTTGTAAGAAAAAATATCGATTTTTAGCACAAGATCAAATGGATTATAAAAATACAAATTTATACTGGAACTCTGCCCGGGTTTTAACACACTGCTGCCTATGGTCAGGTTTCGATATATATAAAAAAATAAAATGCAAATTAAAAGTTAATAAAGTAGAAGACAAGTTTACCAAAGATTTAATGTTTTACCCTTCTTATCTAAATCTGTTTTAAAGGAATTCAAAATAACAGGATCGAGTTGAAAAAGACCTTTGCTTATGTTGAAGTTATTTGAAAGTTGGATAATGGCAGACTCAAGAATATTTCTATTAACAATGTTGCTTGAATGGAATAAAACTGAAGCATTATTCCAATCAATACAGTGGGCTAACTCTGACAAATGGACAAAAAGGGCACTGGACAACTGTCCTGTTCTAACGGAATATTGATGCTGTTTTATACGTGTGTGCAAATCCTTTCCCGTCTGACCTATGTAAAAGGAATCACATTGTTTACAACCAATTTTATAGATAATGCCTGAATTATTGGTAGGGCTATTTTTTACTATGATATTTTTCACAATATTGTTATATGAAAATATACATTAATATCCAAAAGTTTAAGTACATTAGCAATGCCTAAAAAGCCCGGGAAAAATGGAAGTACTAAAATATTTTTTGACAAAGTACGAGTGTTAATATTGACACGATAGAAAGTTCGTTTTGCCTTGTTGAGACAAGATTCCATAAACGCAGATGGATAACACAAATCACTTCCAATACCGTTGATTTTTTCCAATTCGGCATCGATGTATTCCGGACTGGCGATCCTAAGGGCGCGGAGAAACATTGATGAAAATATGGCCTTCTTAGTGGGGGTATCATGTCCCGAGTAAAAGTGTACGTAGGACAAATTGTTTGTCGTTTTCCGATAGATACTAAACTTAAAACCTGGGCTTTCCCTATGTACACGCACATCCAAAAATGGGATTGAATTGTCTTGCTCAACTTCTAAAGTAAACTTAATGGAGGGGACTTGATCATTTAACTGAAGGAGGAAGCTATCCAGGTCACGATTCATGGGCCAGATACACAAAATATCGTCGACGTACCGCAACCAAGGGATGCCAACCCCCAGGATTCTCGGAATATAGGTAATTTCGAAAAACTCCATATAAATATTGGAGAGGAGGGGCGATAAGGGGTTGCCCATAGCCATCCCAAAAACTTGTTGATAATACTCGTTATTGAAAGTGAATTTACAGTCTTTGATGCAAAGCTTAATGAGTTCCAAAACAATGTGTGAAGGTAGTGGCAGGTCATACTTATGTAATTCTTGGAGAGAAAGTCAAGCATATCGTCAATCGGCACTTTTGTAAACAATGAACAAACATCAAAACTGATCAATTTATCGTTAGTTTCAGTACGTGCATTATTCAATTTTTCTGTAAGATCCATGGAATTTTTTACATGTGAATCAGAGATAGTTCCGAGAATGGGGGACAAGACTTTGACAAGCCATTTGGAGAGTTTATAAGTAATAGAGCCCACCGAGCTAATAATAGGGCGCATAGGGTTACCAGGTTTGTGGGTTTTAATAAGACCGTAAAGGTAGGGCAGAGCAGGTGAAGTGGACATGAAAAGCGGAATTAAGTCCTTATGATCTTTGAGAAGGCGTTTCAAGCCACTATTAAATGATTTGATGACGTCATCCTGCCACATACACCAAACTTAGGAAGAACCCGCAGGATGACGTCATCAAATCATTTAATAGTGGCTTGAAACGCCTTCTCAAAGATCATAAGGACTTAATTCCGCTTTTCATGTCCACTTCACCTGCTCTGCCCTACCTTTACGGTCTTATTAAAACCCACAAACCTGGTAACCCTATGCGCCCTATTATTAGCTCGGTGGGCTCTATTACTTATAAACTCTCCAAATGGCTTGTCAAAGTCTTGTCCCCCATTCTCGGAACTATCTCTGATTCACATGTAAAAAATTCCATGGATCTTACAGAAAAATTGAATAATGCACGTACTGAAACTAACGATAAATTGATCAGTTTTGATGTTTGTTCATTGTTTACAAAAGTGCCGATTGACGATATGCTTGACTTTCTCTTCCAAGAATTATATAAGTATGACCTGCCACTACCTTCACACATTGTTTTGGAACTCATTAAGCTTTGCATCAAAGACTGTAAATTCACTTTCAATAACGAGTATTATCAACAAGTTTTTGGGATGGCTATGGGCAACCCCTTATCGCCCCTCCTCTCCAATATTTATATGGAGTTTTTCGAAATTACCTATATTCCGAGAATCCTGGGGGTTGGCATCCCTTGGTTGCGGTACGTCGACGATATTTTGTGTATCTGGCCCATGAATCGTGACCTGGATAGCTTCCTCCTTCAGTTAAATGATCAAGTCCCCTCCATTAAGTTTACTTTAGAAGTTGAGCAAGACAATTCAATCCCATTTTTGGATGTGCGTGTACATAGGGAAAGCCCAGGTTTTAAGTTTAGTATCTATCGGAAAACGACAAACAATTTGTCCTACGTACACTTTTACTCGGGACATGATACCCCCACTAAGAAGGCCATATTTTCATCAATGTTTCTCCGCGCCCTTAGGATCGCCAGTCCGGAATACATCGATGCCGAATTGGAAAAAATCAACGGTATTGGAAGTGATTTGTGTTATCCATCTGCGTTTATGGAATCTTGTCTCAACAAGGCAAAACGAACTTTCTATCGTGTCAATATTAACACTCGTACTTTGTCAAAAAATATTTTAGTACTTCCTTTTTTCCCGGGCTTTTTAGGCATTGCTAATGTACTTAAACTTTTGGTTATTAATGTAGTATTTTCATATAACAATATTGTGAAAAATATCATAGTAAAAAATAGCCCTACCAATAATTCAGGCATTATCTATAAAATTGGTTGTAAACAATGTGATTCCTTTTACATAGGTCAGACGGGAAAGGATTTGCACACACGTATAAAACAGCATCAATATTCCGTTAGAACAGGACAGTTGTCCAGTGCCCTTTTTGTCCATTTGTCAGAGTTAGCCCACTGTATTGATTGGAATAATGCTTCAGTTTTATTCCATTCAAGCAACATTGTTAATAGAAATATTCTTGAGTCTGCCATTATCCAACTTTCAAATAACTTCAACATAAGCAAAGGTCTTTTTCAACTCGACCCTGTTATTTTGAATTCCTTTAAAACAGATTTAGATAAGAAGGGTAAAACATTAAATCTTTGGTAAACTTGTCTTCTACTTTATTAACTTTTAATTTGCATTTTATTTTTTATATATATCGAAACCTGACCATAGGCAGCAGTGTGTTAAAACCCGGGCAGAGTTCCAGTATAAATTTGTATTTTTATAATCCATTTGATCTTGTGCTAAAAATCGATATTTTTCCTTACAAATCTGTACGCCTCACTGGTAATCCTTTAAGGTTTTAATTTTTAATTTTTACTTCTCTGTTTATTGTATATATATGTATGTATGTATGTATGTATGTATTTGTATATATAGATATGTATGTATATGTATATGTGTGTGTGTATGTATGTTATTTCTTTTTTCTTTTTTCTTTCTGTAACCTATATATAGGCTTAACCTTTTTATGTACTTCAGTGTTCCTGAGGATGTCATTAGACGAAAGCGCTTGAGCACCATTTTGTGTTTCCTTTCCTTCGTGGTTTTATTCATCATATATATATATATATATATATTAGATACTTCCAAACCCGCCCCAATTGGTGTGTAGGGGTGGCGGGTTTGGGGAAAAGAGCGGGTTATGGGAAAGAACTTAATAGATGATTAAATACATATTTTTTTACATAGTTTATTATTGCAGTACATTTAGCACGTCATAATAGAATGTTACATATAACACAGCACAGCTTCAGAACTTTAGAGATCATAAAAGACGGATTTTTTTGGCATCATTTATTAGTACATTTATTAGACGTCGCGAGAATGAGGCAGCACCAGCGTGATGTGTCTATGCGCGGGTTATAGAGGAGGCGGGTTAGAGTGGCGGGTTTGGGAGTATCTATTGCGTATATATCAACTCTGTTCCACTAAGTACAGTATTAGCTCTCTTGTTGTTTATAATAATGATCGCAGCCGTGGAAATATAAAGACAGTGTCGTATCGTGTTTCGAGGACGACACAAAGATATGAAAGAAAATATCAAATGAAGGTGACACAGAAAATCTACAAAATGGAACACTATGCGGGTGGCCGGAAGACAACAGTATGAAGTTCAGCGAAGAAAAATTCCAACTCGTAAGATATGGTAACAATTAAGAGCTGCAGGATAAAGGGTACAAAATGCTATAAGACAAAGACATACAGATAACACCAAATCCACAAGTCATGGATTTTGTAGTAATAATGGCATCAGCTACGCAATTTAAAGAACACTATAGCATCAAAATATTAACAACTAGAAAAGAGATGGGGACAGTATGAAGAAGCTTCCACAACAAAAAAGAACATCATGCTAAAATTATAGAAGCGTTTAATTTAGTTCTATTAATGAATGAGTATTCCTCAGTATTCACAAGCTTATACAGGAGACATTGCAAACATAAAAGCCAAACAAGGGACTTTTACGTCCAAGATAGAGGAAACGAAAGAAGATGACTGATGGTCACGACTACGATCCTTGGAATGAAGTCGTGAGGACTATAAAATAATGTACTATACATATGGAAAATGCTCGAGGGATATGCTCCAATTTTCCAATTTTTAGAAATGAAATAAAACACACACACACACACACACACATATTGGATATATATATATATATATAGCGACAGAGACTCCTTCGGATACTTTCGCGATTTCCTCTTGTCAATGGGCACGCTGTTCCATCGACACAACCACAACCAAGATGACGTCGCATTCCGAGAATCACTCAAGGCTTTCCTTCTGCCTTGAACGTGACACCTCAACCTCGTTATAAGGGACTCCCGGGCACGGCGCCTCGATCGCATCTCACCTCGTTCTCCAGTGACACGAGAGATCTCATCACGTAACAACGTGTAACAGGCCCCATTGGCCTGGTGTCGTTCACCTAACTTTATATAAAGACCTTCATTACCTCGGGCGTTATATAATATTGGAATCATTAATCAAGTATACATTTATAACATTTCAACTAAACTTACATTCAAACAACTGCAACTTTTATTTTGTCTTATTTATATATCATTTATTTTGTTTAATAAAGGAAAAAAAATCGCTCTATTAATTTCCTAATTAATAACATTATTTAATCTGAAGAGATCATGGTAACCCAAGTCTCAAACAATCATAATCATTAACAACTTAACTTAATTAATATTATTATTACAGTGCCAACGAGCCCATATATATATATATATATATATATAGCAAGAAGAGCTAAGGAAAACAAAACAACTGTTTTTACAATTCAAATTGGGTAATTTACTTAAATTACGTCTCATTACAGAAAGACTTAACGAAAAGTGAGCTAGAAAAACAACGGAGAATTCCTTGTCGTTATTTCGCTTCATAAACGAATTCAAGATGGCCGCACTAGCACCTTTCGTTCTCCTTTTGTTACTATTTCTAACGTCGTCTTTTTCAACCAGTGAACCAACGCTCAAAACAGACGATGGTGATTCCTTTTCTAAAGTGTTGAAAGTACTCGGTCAGATCAGTACAAATTTGGAGAATGCTGCCACAGAAAAGATTTATTCGACGCGACGACAGAATTGTGGATCGATGTTGAAAGAGTTGATAAGAAACTACAACGCCTAGTTGATGATAGCTATGATCTATCCGATAAGGTATCGGCGCTTAAGAGGAAGTATACGCCACCTGCAGGTTAGTTGGTTCATTAATTTACGCGTGTATAAGGCCCTCTCTGCGTCGGAGTGGTTCCGTCTCAAGAAGTGGCGTTGATGTGCCTGGGTTCGCACCCCGTTTTCTCCTACCTCCGATTAAAAGGCGCTTCTCGTTCAATTCGGGGAGGGTAAAAGGGGAATGACGAACCACAGATAATGGGCCGCGCTTGTTGGCCTGGGCTCCGCCAGGCCATCTGTTGACACTGAAAGGAGTCACACTCACATAAGATGGGGCGGGTACACCCTACCTGCGTGTAACATGTTCAGCAAATATGTTAATGATATGCATACATTAACCCTTTCATACCTGATTTTCGTTTACTTTTCATGCCACAAAAAAACACTTATATCTCCAAAATGACTAAAATCTCAAAATTTGATGGTCTCATTTGCGCCCATACGGCATGAAAGGGTTAAAAGTGCGCTAAAATGTAGTGTATTTAAGAGTCCTTTTCATATCTTTAATTCGGTTGGTTTAATAATAATAATAATAATAATAATAATAATGATAATAATAAAATGAATCCTGTAAGATACTGTAGGATGTTTGCGCTGAATCAAATATCCTAAATATTCTGTCTATCTGTATGCACATTGCACAGTATACCTACTCTCTAGTAGGTAAATAGACAAACAACGTTAGGTGTTGTGTTTCACTCTCTTGTGAACGAAAGCGTTAGAAATATGGAGTTTGTTTGATGTGGTAGCTAATATGAAAATAAAAACCCACTCTAATAGACAGCGTTTATTTCCACAACAGTTTCGACGCCCACTGGCATCCTCCTCGGGTGGATACAGAAAAACTACACCCGAGGAGGATGCCAGGGGGCGTCGAAACTGTTGTGGAAATAAACTCTGTCTATTAAAGTGGGTTTTATTTCATATTTTGACCTTCACGTAGAAAAAAAGTGAAGTTTTTTGCATTTATTGTGGTAGCTAATATTTTTAATTTTTATTAAGTATAATTAGTGACTATATCTTTTATCTATTTCTCTATCTATATCCATATCTATACTTTGATCTGTATATAGTCGTACATCACAGTAACAGTAAACTGAAAGGAGAGAGAGAGAGAGGAGAGAGAGAGAGAGAGAGAGAGAGAGAGAGAGAGAGAGATAAAACAGGGTGTAGCAGAATTTGCGCACCATAGGGTTAAGTAATATTTCTTTTTTCAGAAATGGTTGGGAAATTAATGAAAGAAGAACGTGTTGAGATAACTTTGATAATTAAATAAACGCACACACACACACACACACACATATATATATTATATATATATATATATATTATATATATATGTTAACCCCTCCGTCTATGGCCCGTGTTGGTTCGAAGTCGACGGGGGTTCTAGTTAGGTGGCAGCAACGGATGTGTGACTTGAAGTAGTTTTCTTCTATATTACTCTCCGAGTTCTTCTATAGTGGCTCGGAGGACTCTGATAGACTTACTAAAAATGCTGAAGGTTCCGGATTCTTCTTATAGCGTATCCGGAAAGTTTTAACGACTAAGTTCTTCTGAAGAGAGCAAGGCTCGAAGGGGACAATAAAAAGTTTCTCCAACTGTAAATTACTGCTAAAATATACAGGTAGTGCTCAGCCTCTGAATTAGCTTCTGAATGACAATGGAATAATTTTAGTGGGTTTATATACCCAAAAACTGCTAACATTATTATTATTAAATGCAAAAAGGCTGTATTATTTTTGCACAATATTTGAAAATAAGTAAATTTTTTAGCTGTGGTAAGGCTTGAACGAGTAAACAAAATATTTGAAGACGAAACCATATTTTTATCTTAAACCGCGACTTTTCAGATCTGATGTTATCATGATCTGCCAAGTTAACTAAAAGTGGAAATCGGACTATGCATCTTTACACTAAAATATGCATATGAGTGAAATTTTAAGGTTTAAGATGTACAATTTTAATGCTTAGGCAAGACATGATCTCATTGTTTATAACGAAAGAGAGTGTATACAAAATGTGAACATTGCAAGCTTAAGCAGGATTCCTTATTAAGCGAAATCTAAAAAAAATGATTATGAGATTTTAAAAAACAACAGGTCACCAATTATTTAGCAAAGTAGAAAGCAAATCAAAAATTTTATCCAAACTCGCGTTGGGCGATTTTGGTCCTTATGTAAAAATGAATACACACACGTACATACATATGAGTATAGGCATTATATAAAGTTAAATATATAAGAATATACAGGATTATATAAATACATGAACCATGTAACATGAATTTTAAAAATGGATACTTTTCTTACAATGGATACAGAGACTATATAAATGAATACAAGAATTACATGAAGGATAAGATAATATAGGAATATGGGAATTATTTATGGTTCATTTTTACATATATATATATATATATATATATATGAAACTTGGAAATTTGTACGCCAACATTTGTACGACGGAAATTTATACGCCAGCATTTGCACGCCAGAACATTTATACGACTGGAAATTTATACGTCAAGCATTTGTACGACGGTAATTTATACGTTATACGCAAGAAATTCATGATCAGTTAATAAAATTGAATTTGAAACTAGGTAAGTTAAAATACAAATTATCACAAATTATGAAATTACATATTACAATAATTAAATGCATAATTGAAACTAGATTTCAGCTTATCAATTTAAGAGAAAATGTAACTAGCGATATACAGAACGAAAGTCATTTAAAAAAATCGGAGAACAAATCTTGCGAGTTTTTTCTCATTAATCTCCAGACCTGACCTGACCTAACCTGACCTAACCTAACCTAACCTAACCTAAGTCATTTAAAAAATCGGAGAACAAATCTTGCGAGTTTCTCATTAATCTCCAGACCTAACCTAACCTAACCTAACCACCTGTACCTATTCAATAACCATTTACCTACCTATTAATCCTTTAATGCGCTGTGATACATGATATGAGAACCTTCAAACGAAGGGATAGGAATGTAATGATTCCTCTACTGAAAACCCTGATCATACCCAAATTGGAATACTGCTCGGTCCTAACATCCCCATATAAAAAAGAAGACATTAGACAGCTGAACGAGATCCAGAGAAGCTTCACAGCCAAGATCAATGGGTGCAAAAAACTAAATTACTGGGAAAAGTTACGCGAACTAGACCTATACTCACTGGAAAGGAGAAGAGAGAGATACACCATTATTTACACTTGGAAAATAATGGAGAAACTAGTCCCTAATCTTACTCTGAACCCTATAACTCCCCAAACAACGGTGGACAGTAGAAACGGCAGACTGTGCCGTATTCCCAAACTAAAGGCGAGACGGCACATCCTTAACCTGAAAGAAATAGTTTTGTAGTGAGAGGACCAAAACTGTTTAATCAGTTGCCCAAAGACCTAAGAAACACAAAGGGAGTTGCAGTGGAAATTTTCAAAAGAAGACTAGACGCCTGGATCAGAACAATCCCTGATGAGCCGGGCGTATCTGGCTATGTGAGGTGGAGCGCAAAAATCAAACTCACTACTTCACCAGGCCAATTAGAGAGGAGGGGCGACAAGCTTGACCTTCGCGAAATGAGAGATCATCACGCGAAACCTTTGTAAGGTTGTAAGGTAAGTTGTGTGTGTATATATATATAAGTTATATATATATATGCTGCAAACCCACAAGGAAAAAGATTCCAAGGCCTTTCGTGTATTCAGAGCTACACCTCGTCAGGGAATGAAGAAAGAAGGCAAGATGCCCATAAATATATACAATGTAGCGGAAACCAAAGCAATTAGCACATACTTAACAAGAGTTAATGAGGCAAAAGGAATTTTAACAAGATATTGTCAATTTTATACATTCCCGCACTGTTATTGAAATTGTTTTTAAAATGAATAAATGCACATTCTAGAATATTTCTTTCTATTATATCTGTTTTCAACAAGCGCTTTAGAATTATCCCACTTGATGCTATGATTACATCTATACATATAGTTAAACAAAGCATTGGAATTATTAGCTGTTCTACGCGCATATTTATGCTGTTTTACCCTAATATCTAACGTTTTGCCGTTTGGCCCATATATACTGAGTTACATTGTGTACATCCAAACTGAAGTTTCCTAATGACCCTAATTTGAAATTGGTAAGCTTTGATGTATGCTTGTTATTCACAAAAGTCCCTGTTGATGACCTACTTGATTTTTTAAAAGATAAGATCTCTGAATATTCTTTCCCTGTTCAACACAAAACTCTTATTGAGTTAATTAGGCAAAATTTGTGGCAAAGATTGTAAATTTCAGTTTGAAAATAAGTTTTATGCTATGTCGTTTGGATTGGCGATGGGAAATCCCCTTTCACCTGTACTAGCTAATTTATATATGGAATTTTTTGAAAGTAGAATTTTGCCTTCGATTGTTAATTTTAACCTGGTTTGGTACAGGTATATAGATGATATTTTATGCCTTTGGCCTAATAATTTGGATGTTGACTTATTTCTTGGTAGGCTCAACAATTTAGTCCCATCTATTAAGTTCACAGTTGAAAAAGAAAATGATGGAAGCTTATCTTTTCTGGATCTACATATTTGGAGATGCTCTAATCAGTTCAGATTTGAAGTCTATCGCAAGCCTACTAATAATAACTCTTATGTGCTTTTTTATTCTGACCATCATCCCTCGATTAAATCCTCTATTTTCTCTGCCATGTTTCTTAGAGCATTGAGAGTTGTCAGTCCTGAATTTGTAGATTCCGAGTTATGTAATATCATGAATATTGGTACTGTACTAAATTATGTTATCCTATTTCATTTTTAGATAACTGTCTTAGGAAAGCCAAGAATAGGTATTATAATAATGTATATCCTTAGCCTACCTTACCATGTTAATTTTCAATATCTCTCGACTTTACTGAAAGCAATTGGCATCAATGTAGTCTTTAAGCATAATAATACTGTTAAATCACGCCTAATAAAGAATAGCCGGGAAAATGTTGTTGGTTGTGTGTATTCGATTGGATGTACACAATGTAACTCAGAATATATAGGCCAAACGGGTAAAACGCTAGATATTAGGGTAAAACAGCATAAATATGCGTGTAGAACAGCTAATAATTCCAATGCTTTGTTTAACTATATGTATAGCTGTAATCATAGCATCACGTGGGATAGTTCTAAAGCGCTTGTTGAAAACAGATATAATAGAAAGAAATATTCTAGAATGTGCATTTATTCATTTTAAAAACAATTTCAATAACAGTGCGGGAATGTATAAAATTGACAATATCTTGTTAAAATTCCTTCTGCCTCTCATTAACTCTTGTTAAGTATGTGCTAATTGCTTTGGTTTCCGCTACGTTGTATATTATGGGCATCTTGCCTTCTCTCTTCATTCCCTGACGAGGTGTAGCTCTGAATACACGAAAGGCCTTGGAATCGTTTTTCATTTTCCTTGTGGATTGCAGCATTTATTCATTTCACGTGTTTAATTGTGAAATTCATCCCATATATATATATATATATATATATATATATATATATGAATAGAAACGACATAAGTATTAAGGAACGTTTCTGCACACGAGGAGGAGAGATAACGAAATAATGAAAAATGAGGCAGAAAACGTTCCTTAATACTTATGTCGTTTCTATTCATTTATATACTGCGCGGTCATTGCAGTTATTTGCATATATAATATATAATATATATATATATATATATGGGATAGAACTCAGAATGGTCCCCTGAGAAGCTTTTATGTTACACACAGACCGTGTATGGACAAGGAACTCTTCTGGAAAAATTAAATCCACTATAATCCGAATAAATAATGATAAATGACAAACACTATAGTTTTTCTTTTCATGATGTTAGCCCGACGTGAGCAACGGTCACTCGCAAAAAGGGAGGAAGGGATATACTGTTTTTTCCCTTTTCTCTTTCCAACAATTACAACTGGATTAAAGGTCACCCCCGTTAGGCGTTGTATGGGGTGTAAGTAAGAGCGTGTGTGTATGGGGTAATGAAGATAATTTACGTTCGTGTGGCACCGTTGGAAAAGTTTGCTTTATTTTATGTTTATATTTTTCAATTTTTATTTTTTTAAGATTGCGAGTACCCTTTCAAGTTGTCGAAGGGGGCGCCTGCTTCTATGTGAGTTCCTCGAGTCGCCGCTTTTCATTCAAGAAAGCGAGAGAATCGTGTTGGTTAAAGAATGCGGATCTGGCCCATCCTGATGACATGCAAGACTTCAGAGATTTCCTTAACGAGCAGACGAAAGGACACGGTTAGATTAGGTTACAGGTTAGGTTAAGTTTGATTTACTCGAACATCAAATACGAACACTAAATAAACTGGGTCACAATTTTAAAATATTTTTAACCACAAAGAACACATTTAGGGGCAAATTATAGAAAACGAACTTATACAAATAAAATGTTTAATTTCTACGTCTTTATGTATTTAAAACATCTAAGCGCCATTTTCAGATATCTGAAATATCTAGAAAACATCTTAAAATAGCTATTGTTCATTTCAGAAATGAAATGTACCATACACTTTTCATATATACAGGGCGTCCCAAAAAAATGTATACACACTTTAACAGCTGATAGCTCAATTGATGTTTCTTTCTTTCCAAGTTAAACCCATTAGAATTAATAATGGCAGTCAGACTAAGCTTTGAACAAAGGAAATTCATTCTAAAATGCTACTGGAAGTGTGAAAACGCAGTTGAAGTGCAAAGACAGTTTAGGAGGGAGTTTCAAACAGATCCACCAACGCGACTTACCATCACTCGAATTAGAGATAAGTTTGAAGCCGATGGAACTGTTCAGAATGTCCACAAGAAGCGTTCCGGAAGACCACGGACATCGACAAGCCCCACAAAGCAAGAAAGAGTACTGGAAACGTATCACCAAAGTCCAAGAAAATCTGTGCGGCAAGCGAGTCGTGAGGTAGGAATTTCAGAATCGTCTGTCCAACGCATTTTGAAGCGCTGTCAATGGAAAAGTTACATTCCAAGATTAGTCCATGCTATTAATGAAGATGATCCGGACCGAAGAGTGGAGTATTGCGAGTGGTACTTGGCACGATGTGGATGTGGATTGGACGAAGGGGTTTCGTAGAATACCCTCCGCGTTCACCAGACCTCACACCACTAGACTTTTTTATGGGGATACTTAAAAGACAAAGTCTACGCTATAAACCTGCAACAGTCGCTGAATTGAGAGCAGCCATTGAACGAGAAAGCACACAAATATCAAACGAAATGTTTCGTGATGTTTGCGATTCCATTGCTTCGCGTTATCAGCAGTGCCTGGACCAGAACGGACGTCAGTTTGAAAACAGGCGTTGACAAAACAATTAAATAATGTCTGTAGATTCTATTACATTTTGAAAATGAAATGTATTTTAATAAACACTGCCTTTATAAGTATTTAAAGTGTGTATACATTTTTTTGGGACGCCCTGTATATATATATGATGTAAATCCACAAGGAAAAGAAAAATGATTCCAAGGCCTTTCGTGTATGAATCATTTTTCTTTTTCCTTGTGGTTCACATCATTCATTCATTTCACGTGTTTAATTGTGAAATTCATCTATATATATACAGTATATATATATATATATATATATATAGAAAATGTTATAATGTTTCAGACCAGCAAAGACCCTAGGATCCACTCATGGCTGGTCTACCTAACTGTGGTTGTAGTTGTGTATTGCGCATGTCCTCCGTGGTGGCGGAGGGGACCTACAATTCTACGTGGGTTTCGAACCACAAAAACTTTAATTTTACCACCTTAAACTATACCCAATCTATCAGCATATACAGTACGTCTAATCGATTTTTAAACATGTTTATAGACGTGCTACTAATTACTTCTACCGGCAAATTATTCCACCTATTTACTATTCTATGCGTAAAAAAGTTATACTAGCTAATTTCAAGTCTTCAGGAATAATCCCCGCTTCCAGTGACTTATTAAAAATTTTTGTTAATGAGCCTACGATAACGTCTTTCAAATCTTTCAAATGTCTAGGGTAAAGCGTGTCAGGGCCTGGAGCCTTGCTAACTTTTAGCTTATCATTATAATGCGCAATCTCACCCTCATAAACAGTTATTTCATTCAAAATAGTCTCGCTACTAAATGGAACGCTATTGTCCACATCGGGGACATTATTTACGTCTTCTACAGTAAAAACTGTCGCAAAAAAGTTGTTAAGAATACCAGCCATCGCCTGAGCATCGGAAGCCAAAGCGCCGTTAGCGTCCACTAGTGGGCCTATGTTATCGTTTAACGGCTTACGATTATTGACGTAGTCAAAAAACGTTTTTTCGGATTATGTTTACTATCCGCAGCTACAGTAACTCTAAATTACGCTTAGCATTCCTAACAGATCTTTTAACACGCTCTGTTACGCTCGTTTATGAACTCGACTATTTTCCTAGTCCACCACTTGGTCCTACCATAATTTCTAGCGCTTGGGCCTACGCGGAATAAACTCCCTTTCGATATTAAAAAAACTTTCTTTAAACACCTCCCAATGAAAATTTGCGTCATTACCCATCAATAAATTATTATTCCAGTCCACTACTCTCATCATGTCCGCAAAACTATCAAAATTAGCCTTACGAAAATCAAGGACTTCTATTACGTTACTATCCTTACCGTTTTCCATCAATTTGGACAGAAAAGGAACGGGAATGTGTCGAAAGTCTGGTACTGCTTGCTCTCCTTAAAGGAGGAGGCATGCAGTTAGAGAGTCCGTTATAATAACGATATTAAAATGAGAGTGAGTGAACACTGCGGCGAAGAGAGAGGGATTGGAGACAGTCAGTAAGAGGCGGAGAATTGGTAAGACGATAATAATAATAATACTAATAATAATATAAGAGTTTGAGCAATGGGCCGCATTCATTGGGCCTGAGATCTGTGCAATTTCTGGTCTTCCTTACTGATTATTATTAAATTAAAATAGGATATGTTATAAAATAGATTAGATCAGATTAGGTAAGGAACGTTAGGTTAGATTAGAGAGGGTAGGACAAGATTAAGTTGCGTGAAGCTAGATCCACTTTGACTAAGTTACATTAGGTTAATTAATTAAGGTTAGCTTAGGTCCAGTTATTAGGTTAGAGTTATATCTAAAATTAAGTTGAATTAAGTATTAAAGTAATGGATTAAATTATGAAGTTTAGATTAAGTTGGTTGTAGAGAAGAACAGTTAAGTTAGATTAGATTAGATTTTAGAATTGATTAGATTGGACGTTTGCATTAGATATGTTAAGTTAAACTAAACTAAACTAGAATAAGTTAAACCCGAAGGTCAACTCCCGGTTAGCTCTAGCTGCAAGAAAACTAGGACCAAAAAGGAAAAAGTTTGCTAAATGAGGTAAAACAACACAAATTCATGTCACTATAAAGACACTGCATAAATTTCACTATATATATATATATATATATATATATATACACACACACACACACACACAGGGACGTAAACAGGGGCGGGCTTCAGCCTCCCCCGAAATAAAATAATAGGTTTGATATTTCTATGCATTACGTATGAGTAAGTACGCCATGCCAAGTACCTTCAGCATATGTTTCATTATTGTAATACATTTAGGAATGTGTTTTTACTCATTTACACACCTTAAGATATATATATAATATATATATATATATATATATATATATATATACACACACACACACACACACACACAGGGTGTCCCAGAAGTCTTGGAGGGGTTTTATTTGGCTATAACTTTTTTCTTCTTTGATTAATTAATTTATTTATTTTTCAATTAAAGTACCCTTGCTGCGATTAATGAAAATGGAATCCTGGGCAGTGCAACAAAGAGTGGCTATTGTGGAACTTTATTTGACAAATAACTCTTCCATCGTTGCCGCTCAAAGAGTTTTTCGATTAAAATTCAACACACGTTCTGCTCCTTTTGATCGAGCTATTCGACGGTACGTCGCTAAATTTCGTATGGGAAATGGTCAGGGAGACGAACCACGGACTGGGCGTCCTCGGACAAGCCAAAGTCCAACTCTGGTTGAGATGGTTCGTGAGAGCGTTGAGGAAAATCAACATTAGTCCGACGACGCAGCCAGGAATTAAACATTTCAAGAAGTTCCTTACATCGAATTTTAAGAGAGGATATCAATCTTTACCCGAACAAAATTCAAATTGCTCAAGAAATAAAACCACAAGATCATCAAAGTCGGATAACGTACGCTAATGCGATTTTGGATTTACGCAATGAAACTGAAGATTTTCACCAGATATTAAATTTGTAATTAAAATCGCAATAAATATATTTTCAAGTGTTACAAATCTTTTTTATCTGATCCCGAAACAAAAATGTTATAGCCACATAAAACCCCTCTAATACTTCTGGGACACCCTTTATATATAGATATGTTATAATGTTTCAGACCAACAAAGACCCTAGGATCCACTCATGGCTGGTCTACCTAACTGTTCGTAATTGTGTATTGTGCATGTCCTCCGTGGTCGCGGAGAGGACCTATAATTTTACGTGGGTTCCGAACCACGAGGCCTTAATTTTACTACCGTAAATTATACCCAATCTATCAACATATGTGTCTAATCGATTTTTAAACATGTTTATAGACGTGCTACTAATTACTTCTACCGGCAAACTATTCCACCTATTTACTATTCTATGCGTAAAAAAGTTTTTGGCAACTGCTGTCTCGAACCTTCTACTTGTCAACTTACACCCGTTATTTCTAGTCCTATTATATTGAAATATTTCGAAAAAGCTATCTCATTTTACGTTATCGAACCCATTCATAATTTTGAAAACCTGGATTAGATCACCCTTAGCCTCCTAGTCTCGAGTGTAGTCAATTTTAACTCCTTAAGCTTATCCTCGTACGACTTCGACCTAAGCGACGGAATCATCTTAGTTGCTCGTCTTTGAACTCTTTCAATTTTATTTATATCTTTGCGCATATGCGGATTCCAAAATTGGATCGCGTACTCCAAATGGGGTCTAACTAATGATTTATAAAGAGGGATGAATTTCACAATTAAACACGTGAAATGAATAAATGATACAAACTTACAAGGAAAAAGAAAAATGATTCCAAGGCCTTTCGTGTATTCAGAAGCACATTCCCTGACGAGGTGTATTTCTGAATACACGAAAGACCTTGGAATTATTTTTCTTTTTCCTTGTGGGTTTATATTTTGTATATATATATATATATTAGCCCCTCCCGAAAAGAAGTTCTGGCTACGCCCCTATATATATATATTATATATATATATATATAACGTAAAGAAGAGAATTATCCGCGCAAGATGAGAGCGAAAGAACGAAACAAATGAAAAAATGAGGTAACCACCCGGGAATCGAACCCGGGATCTTCCGATTGCCGGTCAGATATGATAACCATTACACCACGGGCCCGTGGTGTAATGGTTATCATATCTGACCGGCAATCGGAAGATCCCGGGTTCGATTCCCGGGTGGTTACCTCATTTTTTCATTTGTTTTGTTCTTTCGCTCTCATCTTGCGCGGATAATTCTCCTATACAAAGCGTCGTTCTTTACGTTAATTATACTGCGTGTTTGCAGTTATAATATATATATATATATATATATATATATATATATATATAAAATTCGCTCTTCACACACACACACAGTTTTTGAGACTTAAACACAAAAAGAAAAAAAATCCAATTGATAATTATTGTATACACATTAATTAAAAATTATGTTTATAGCATTTTCAGATCCTCAAATTTATTTTAGTTGCAGTAAAGAAACGATAATAATAATAATAATAATAATAATAATAATAATAATAATAATAATAATAATAATTAATTAATTAATTACGTAATTGTAATTAATTAATTGGAATTAATAAAAATTCCGTATACCTATTAAAAATGATTTTTATTTACATCATTTTTTACTAGATTCTCGGTTATAATTTTGATATTTATATACGGTTATTTGTATTTACAGTTCAACCACTGCTCTACCTAGGAGCGTACAATGACCCTAAGAACAAGGTTATTCAGTATCGTTGACTGGATGGCACATTGGTCGAGAAACATGACCGCTATTTTTCAGAAATGCTCCCAATACCAAACTTAGACTATCATGTTCCGACAAAGCACAGGAAAATTGTTTGTCCCCGACTTCCTTGAACAAATTATATGTACTTTAAGTTACAGTTTGAATGTTTGTATAGCAATAGTATACTGTAATATATATACAGAGTCATGCAAGAAGTAAATAGACACCCTTAATTTTATGGTAAAATGTATGCATCCAAATTTTTTTGCCATTATTATGACTAATATTCGTTTCCTTTTTTTAGATTGTAATATACCCATCCTAGAACATGTCTCGAACACAAGATATAGCTGCACGTCCATAATAACCAAGCTGATGAAGATAGTTTACTGCTGTTCTTGGGCTAATTTTGAGTTTTTCTGCCACTTCTGAAGCTTTTAAACGAGGGTTGTTCTCAACAGATCTTCGAACAAAACGAAGACATCTGTCAGAAGGCCCAGGTCGACCAGGTCGTGATTCAATTGATGTTTTGCCCTTTTCTTTAAATTGGACTATTATTCTGTTAACAGTAGAAAGGGGTATTCCGAGATTCCTAGCTATTTGTCGCTGGGACAGTCCACCCTCAGATTGACCAACAATCCGTCCTCGTTGAAAGTCAGAAATTTCTTTGGAATCTTGTGTTCGAGGCATGTTCTAGGATGGGTATATTACAATCTAAAAAAAAGGAAAAGAATATTAGTCATAATAATGGCAAAAAAATTTGGATGCATACATTTTACCATAAAATTAAGGGTGTCTATTTACTTCTTGCATGACTCTGTATATAACTTAGTCTTCACACATATTGAAATATTTCTACACTCAATAACGTTTGTAGTTTAACTTCAGCTTCGGCACGCGTGTAAATAATTCTTAATTAAAAATAAAATAAAAAAAATCTAATCATTCTTTTCCTTAAATTTTATTCTTAAGTTACCGTTATTATAAAAAAAAACTTGTATTTTATGTAAAGAAAACGTAATCCTATTGATGATTGTATAAATATGATCAGTAAAATCCAAATTTCTGTGGATTAACTGCGTTTTAATATATATATATATTATATTATAAAATAAGACAACCTCATTTTTATTTTATTTATCAATAAATTTTGTTATTAAATTATTGAAATAAATATTTGACAGAAAACGAGATAAATGTTAACAATAAATTAAGTTAAATGACATTCAATGGGAAACTGATATAAATTGCTTTGAATTATTTTCATATTTTATTATTATACTGTACCTCAAATAATTATCATTTATCTATATGCTATAGGATGGTTTTTAGTTACAGGGGTGAAATTTCAAAATAAAACTATCTTAAGTCTTACTCCCTCAATTTATTACTACTTATTAAAAAATAATTTGTGCTAAATATGACATAAATCAAAAAATATTTAAAGGTCGCTCAAGGCACTTGAATTTTGCGAGTATCTCTACTAGGGATGCACCGGAACCTCAATTTTTATGAAGTTCCGGTTCCGGCCGGAACCGGAACTTTTTATTGTGATATTGTTTACTGTTTCATGAATTAAAACATGTACTTATTAATGTTCTTATTCTTCCTCCAATCCATGATGTAACACAAAAGCAATTCTTAAATGTTTCTTATTTTTTCTTTCACATAATGTAGCTTATTTAAAGGCATTTTATGGTTAATAATTAAATACTATGTATGAAAAGTCAAAATTTTATTACATCAAAAATCATGTTATAATGACACCTAATATATTTAATATATAGACAATCAAGATCAAAATATGCATAATTATATGAAATGAATGTAACTTTCTGATATCCACTGTGAGAAAGCAACAGAAAACACTGAACCTAAGATTTCTTTAATTTCAGTAAACTTTTTCTGAAAGAAATGGATACGGGCAATTTGAGCTTAAAATTACGAATGAAATTAAATTTCCATTTACGAAACAATAAAATCAAATTGTGTGATATGACATACAGTTTTGGAAAAATACTATACAAGGTGAAGCTTACCTCGAAACATTGTTGTATTGCTATATAAAAAAACACTGTATTAAAAAGTGGTAAAGCATATACTTGAACTTCATTTCACGGCTTTAGTTTTAGAAATTAGTTTAAAAACCGAGACAAAGACTAATAATATCATTAGCATTTCCGGGTGTCCTATGAAACAGATTTTTTTACGTTGTTTAAGCAACACAAAGTTCCGGTTCCGGCCGGAACATTCTATTAGTTCCGGTAAGTTCCGATATTTCTGGTTCCGGTGCATCCCGATTCTCTACTCAACAGAGAACTGCTTAATTTCGTTGTTGCATCAAAATTAAATAAGGCTGAAAGAATTTTATAAAATTTTATTCACTCAAAAAATAAAATACATTATATTCATAACGTAGTTATAATAGGTTTGGATTCAACTAAACGTATACTAAATATAGGAAAACGGCATATGGTCTCTCTCTTTTTTTTTTTTTTACAAACTTATAGCAACTTTTCCTTCAATTAAGAAAATGGCAAATGGCACCTCCTTTTACATTTCAAAACAAAATAGATGACATTTAAACATAAATCAAGCTTTCGCTTCACGTAAAAATAATATAAGCTAGACAATAGCAAATGGTTATGTTTGACTGAGTGAGTAAGCTTTTCAAAGGTTTGGGGAAGCGCTTCCGATGGTCCTCTACCACTTGGAGAAGGTATTGCTTCTGTTCTTCGTTGCGGGTTGTTGATTCATTGAATGAGGTCATCAACGTGACACTACGCTCAGAAAAGTCATTCACGACTCGAATGCCACGTACAACGTCTCGGACATTCTTCCACGATTCGTTCTCGCCCCAAACGGAAGGATCTTTTTCAGTGAAGGTCATTGGGATATCTAGAATGGCGAATAATCTCTTCGTGTTCGAAATAACAAAGTTATGTATTTCAGGAATCTCGTTAAGGCCCCGTAGTCCCGTGACATTTAAGTTGACACTCTTGAGTATATCAGAAGATCCTACCTCGTCCAAGGCTTTTACTATTTCACATTTCTCATCAATGGAAAACGAAGAATCAAAAAAGGCAAAACCTACCAGTTCTTCGCTTAAATACCAAAGATGGCGAGACAGGGCCTTTGCAGCCACGGGTGAAACCGGATCATAAATATCTCAGAACTTTATAATCCTCCCGATAAGCTCAATACTATTTCTAGGAGCCTCAATTGCATTTAATGCTGTAAACTAGGATTGAATATAAAGCATCAAACCGAAAAGGACGAAACGGCGAATCCCAGTTGCCTCCCGAGCAGTAAGTCGAAAATATTGCCTGAAGAGGAAGATTTTGTCAACATATATCGGTCGAGCCATCCATCTCGCTCGGTGGAGAGCTCCAGGCTGTCGGATGCTAATGCCACGAGGTGGGGTCTCGCCGAGAATGATTAGAGAGAGCTCAAGTAACTCCCTGTAATCATCTCGAGCATGATTTTGCTTCAGGTGGTGGAGAGAGGAGATGATTGTCTCCTTAATGGCTTCCACATGCTGCTTCAAGTCATTCTCATCCGCAAGGGTGCGAATGCATGAATGATCAAAGCTACCAAATTGATCCTTGAACATCTTGAAGAGGAGAATTTCAGGCCTTAAAGACTTTGAGGACATGGTTTCTGCAAAAACGTTTTCTAACACCACTTTAAGTATATGATGCGGACAAGCAGCATGAAGAAGGGAGCGACCAAGCTTCTGTTCGAGTCGAATACACGTTCCACTCCAGTTAGAAGCATTCAGATTCAGAGTAAGATAGCGAACAAGTTCTCATCGTCGCTCGTGGGACAAGAAGCTGTCTTAGGTTAGTGTGAATTACTTCACGGTAACTGAACGATTTGTGGAAATTTTTCAAAAGTACTTTGTGTTTTTATCGTCGAACTACAAATGCGCTGTTCTAAGTGTGAATAACTTCGTTTCCTCCAGATAAGGTAGGTGATTACTTCTTCAGATTCTCAGCCCACATTTCTCTATGTTTAAAACGAAATGCGCCATGGTCTAAGTAAAAAATACAGTGGTCTAAAAGTTCTTTCAAACCCTCTCGGTCACACTACCATCATACATTTCGTTGCCATCGTCGCTAAAGTAGGAGTAGGAGAGCCGGGCTACTGCCTAGGGTGACCAGATATCCGGTAATAAACCGGACAGTCCTCTTTTCTTACGATTGAAAAACGTATGAAAAACGTATGAAAAACGAAGAAAAAATTAGATTTGATCAAATAAACGTAAATTAAAATACAGGGTGTCTCAGAAGTCGCGCACCACAGATTCGGGTCATCCACACCCATAAATATGGTGCGCGACTTCTGAGACACCGTGTATTGTTTCGTTTATCATTTCGATATAAAATTGCTTAGGTATTGCAGTAAATTTGTTTAAAAAGACATTTATACCGACTTAAAAATTTTCATAAACGCATCCTTTTTTTTAAAGTTTGCATAATGGCCACCCTACTACTACTGCTCCAAGGTCTCCACATCCCAAAATCATCACAGGAATGGCATACCACAGTTACGTGCCCCATCTTCCATTTCCAAAAGAACTCAACACTAATTCTCTCTCCATTTATTAGCCTATCTAATTTTTACTTCTTAAACATATAAACATAATTTTCCATTTAACAAAAGCCTCGGATAATAATTCATACGGAAATAATGTAAACCTTCTTTCTATTCATCTGATCATTGCCAATGAACATCACGGTTTGGTTTTCAACAGAATGCTTTTATCCCATTAACGTAGATTAAACCCAGGATAATATACATTCAGTTGAGGTCCTTTAATCGAAATTCATAGGCCATCATGTAATCTCTGAAAATAATGTTAAATACTGTGTCACGCTTTCATATGTTCTTAGTATATACAGAGTGTTCCATAAATAAATGTACAGGGTTTCATTATGCATTTAATCTTGCGTTGATTTATGGAATACTCCGTGTAAAACGAATATCCATCTACAGGGTCTCCGAAAAGTCTCTATCCGATGGGAATTACATAAACTAATAAATTAGTTACATTTAATGGGGTTTGAACCGAACGGGAAATATTTGAAACATTTATGATGTGATTCCATAAATAAATTATTTCCCATTAGGCACAGACATTTTGGAAACACACACCACACACACATTATGTACATATAATGTAACCGAGTGTATGATGAATATATGGTTAATTAAGTGTTATGATGCTGAGAATTATGAAATTATCATCAAGAAGACGTCTTCTATACAAAATAATTATCAATTAGGAATTATTGTGTGAATGCCTTTAATTTACTTGCTTGGTGTATACTATATGAATATATCGTTAATTGGGAGAAGTCCGTCAATTTACGTCTTTGAAGACTCATTCGCGCGTTCTAAATAGGTTCGTGTATATATATATTATATATATATATCACACAGCGGTCCCAGACGATTGGTCCAATGCAGATTGGTCCAATCAGACAATTCGTCCAAGGGACCATTTTTCCAACGACGATTCGTCCAATCGGGCGTTAAATGAAATTTAGAAAAAAACTTTATTTACAGAAATTGGTATAATAATTATTTGAAATTACTTTGTTTATTTCTAAAACATACTATAGCTAAAAGCTACATATTAAACTAAAAGCATACTTATTAACTAAGAGAAAAATGCAGTATCATGTATTCAGTCTCAGATTAAAGCCTATGGTGGTAATGCTAATATTTTTAGTAAGAGACAACCTTGGTTTTCTACTACATATAGATTTGTTAATTATGGCGATTTAATATTTGGAAATACTGGTGGTGTACAGAAGTATAATAATACCAATCCTTCTTTTTATTTGAAACAAACTTATTATATTGCTTTTAAAGGTTTTATTGATATGTAATAAATGAAAACGGCTTATAATGTCGTACTTACCCTTTACATTAGTTTGTTCCTTGTTCCGGCTGCCCAGGCATGGTGGGTACAGTTCCTCCACACACTTATCCCATTGTATAATTTAGGTATCGGGGGTACGGGGGCTCCGCCCCCGTATAGACCACGTACCTCTACATTATGGTGCATAGGGTTTTTCTTTTCCTCTTTCGGATAACACTATTTCGCACACAAGCCGCTTCACGGGTTTCACAAAAGCAGTTGTAAAGGGAAAAGAGATGTGACTCTTATGAAATCTAACACAGTAATGTTGTAAGTCGAACCCCAACATTTCCACGTAAACTATTGGTTTTAAGCTATACTCGTCGTTGTATACGCTACCAGTTGGACCAATCGATATTGGACCAATCGTCATTGGACCAATCGTCATTGAACCAATCGTCACTGGACCAATCGTACCAAATGCATATCCAGTATATGTTTATGAGTATTTTTTCGAAGAAGTAAGGTCATCTGCTACTTTAAATGACGTGGCTGAAAGAAAAATTAGAAAACAGGGTTTTCCTAAAACTTTTATTAATTTATATTTTTCTAATTTACGGGTGAAGCTTTTGAATTAGCTGCAAACTTGACTACGAGAGAGAGAGAGAGAGAGAGAGAGAGAATGGACTTAACACGACTGGTATTACGTTATACGTTATTTACACTTATAATCTTACATTAAAATCTAAAACACATCCTGCAGCTGTAACAAAAGGAAGGAAGCTGTTGCTGTTTAGAAGTGTACAAAAAATGCCGGGAACTCTCTTTAGACATTCTCATAGGGCCCTTCTATAGGCGTTTTGCCATTAATTAAAAGAAGGCCGTAATTGAAAGCTTTTACATGACTGGCGCCCCATTTCTCTTCCTGAAGTCTCTTTCTGAGCCAAAACAAAATTCGTTTCGAAAATAAATAATCTTTGCACGCAATTATACACAATAATAATTTTAAAACAGTTTAATTAATGATCACATTAATTAAATCACGTAAAACGTCTAGGCCCAATTGAAAATTATTGACTGCCCGGTTAGGTCAACTGTACGCTCTTGACGATTGGTAAGGTTAAGTCGTGATATTTTCGTTAGTTTAAACGAAAATATCACGAAATATATGTTGGGTTAGATATGTTGTCTGGTCCAGTAGCCTTCGAATTCTTAATGTTTTTGGTAATCAATGAGGACAGGAAACTGCCTGTCACTGCCCTCAGCTTCCAGACCTGGAAAGGTTATTTTAGTTGGAATATACGTCGGGACCCGGAAAGGTAAGTAGTACCTGTATAATATATATGTGTATGTGTGTGTTGCATTTTTTCATCTTTATATGACACTTAATTATACTTTGTTTAGGGTTTCAATGTTCGTTTCGTTTAAAACAAAGCGTTATACGCTTTAACCCTTTAAGGCCGTAATTTTTTGTAGTGTTAAGTTCGAATGCGTGTATTTGAAACGCTACCAATTTGTATCTGTCGTCCTGAAAAGGGTTAATAGTCAAGATTATATAGCCCTTAAGAAGTCGCAGCCTTAAAACATTTAATCTGTGCCAGGTGTGCCCTCCCTTAGTTTTGGTAAAGTTCATTTTAGGGTAGGGTTGAGGGAGTGTAGGACAAAAGCCCCCTAGGACAAAAGCCCCCTAGGACAAATAATAATAAGATTTTTTTTAATCATTGTTTTTATTCTTTATTATTTACAGTTTATGTTTATAGTTTATGTATTTTGGCTCTCGTCATTTTCGTTTAAACTAACGAAAATGTCACAACTTAACCTAACCGCTCATCAAGGGCGTACAGTTGACCTAACCGGGCATTCAGCTGACCTAACCGGGCATTCAGTTGACCTAACCGGGCATTCAGTTGACCTAACTGGGCAGTCAGTTGACCTAACTGGGCATTCAATTAACATAACAGGTTAATTAATATTGGTTATTTCACCTAAATATCTTCTGATCTTTTCAGATTAGATGTGACACCTGACTTGCTCTACCCAGCAATTTGTCCAGGTTTTTTTTGTCCTAGGGGGCTTTTGTCCTAGGGGTCTTTTGTCCGGACCCGGGGTTGAGGACAGGCAGTAACAATGCAGCACATTAATCATTTCAACTTAAACATTTGCTCACCATTAATTTTCCATTTTTCCATTATGTGTTGCATTTTGGCTTAGTTTATTCATTTTAGGGTTATGTCCCATTGTCCAATAAACCTACTTTTTCTGAAACTATTTTATATAATTTCCTTTTAACTGTCACTAATGTTTCAAACAAAATACAATTTTTCATTTAGTTTTCAAGTGTACTTAAACTTTTTCATACACCTATACAGGGTGTCCCATAAGTCCGGTCTCATAGGAAAATTTATTTTAAATTAAGTTTACAAAATTAATACATCAGAACTAAAACAAATGTTCAAATTGAGGTCTTGGTTTGGGACTTTTTTCTTTGTTGCAGGTACAATAACACAATGGCTAATATGGAAGCGAGTTACACTCGTTACGAAAAGGCGAAGGCCTTTTCCTGATGAGTGTAAAAGAGGTCCCAAAACAAGCCATCAATTTGAATATTTGTTTTAGTTCTAATGTATTACTTTCGTAAATTTAATTTAAAATAAATTTCCTATGAGACCAGACTTATAGAACACCCTGTATATATATATATATATATATACAGGGTGGGCCGTAAGTTTCCATACATAGGAAAATTTAAACGTTTGTTTTTATGTTTCAGATACCCTAAGAATATGCGTTTGTAAAATCTTGTTTACTGATGAAGCAAATTTTTACGTCAATGGAGAGGTTAATCGGCAAAACATACGTTATTGGAGTAATGCTAACCCTAACTGGCTGAGTCCGACGAAGATGCAAGGTGCCGGTAAAGTGATGGTGTGGGCCGGGATATGGGGTGACAGAATTATTGGACCAATTTTTGTCAGTGGAAATCTTAATGCCGAAAGGTATCTTAACATGTTGCAAGAAGAGATTTTCCCATCCCTGCTAAACGAGGAAGGTAACTTCCCAGTTTACTTCCAGCAAGATGGAGCTCCACCTCATTATGGTCTTCACGTGCGTCGGTATTTGGATCAGCAGCAGTTTCCGGATGCTTGGATTGGTCGGCGTGGTCCTGTGGAGTGGCCTCCCAGATCCCCAGATCTCACCCCCCTTGATTTCTATCTTTGGGGGCACTTGAAGGCCATGGTGTATCATGAAAAGATACGAGACATAAATCATCTAAAGGAACGTATCACCAACGCCATTACAAGCATAACGTCAACTGTGCTAATGCGTGTTCATCAACAGTGGGGAACACGTATTGAAATGTGTTTTCAAAACAATGGCAACCATGTAGAGCATATTATATAAATAAAAATGGTTGTCCATAAAAAAATGTTTATTTTTCCTATGTATGGAAACTTACGGCCCACCCTGTATATATATATATATATATATTATATATAATATAATATATATATAATATACACACACACACACAGGGCTTTTTTTGTAGCAAAAAAAAAGGTACCGGAACGCATATATTATAGAATGGCGAAATTAATAAAAATAGTATACTATTTTTATTAATTTATTATAATAACTGAACACATCTCAGAAAAAAGATTCCGGAACGCCGTTCCGGCGCGTTCCGTCACCAAAAAAGCCCTGTATATATATATTAATTGAAGCATTCGTAACAATTAAAGGAAAAATTGGCTTTCACTAATTGAATAAAAATAAAGGTATTATTTATGAAAAAAAGTTTATTAATGTTGAACGTAAACGTTTCGACACTTCACAATATCATCTTTCAGATGAACGATCAAATTCATTGTCAGCTGAAAGATGATTTGTGAAGTATCGAAACTTGTGGTATGAATATTAATAGACTGTTCTATCATATAATTTTTTAACTTTTATTCATAGATATGCATAATCAGTAAGGAGGCTCAGAAGCTAGCGCGGGGCTCAGGCCAGATTAATGCGGCCCATTACGATAACTATTCAATTGTTATTATTAACAAACACTTTCTGGAGTTGAACCCCCGACCTCAGTGTCTTCCCTTTGCCAATAAGGAAACCTACTTAGCTAGGACCGATATACTGTATATATATATATATATATATATATAATATATATATATATATATTTTTTTTTATTTTTTTTTTTCTAAAGTTCGGGAAGAACCGATTCGCCTCTATTTAAAAGGGCATATCTCGGCGGAAAAACAAAGAAAAAGTGAGAGGAAAGAGAAGAAAAAGAAAGGGTGGAGGGGACAGTCGAAGTGGAAAAAGACCAAGGATGACAAGGACTGCAAGGTCGAGCCCCATCATCCTTGGGTGCTAGGGCCGGGAGGGCGCACGTGAAACCTCCTGGAACAAGCACGTACAAACGAGCACTCAAGCGCACGAGCTTAGAACCCCCTTGCAGGGATAATTATATATATTATATATATATATATACTGTATATACATATATATATATATATATATAAAACAGAAAACACAAGGAAATACAACTGCCTAGATTTGGTATTCATAAACAACATCAACCTAACTGATAATGTAGAAATATCCCCAACTATAATATCGGATCACAACATTATTGAAATAACAACCAATATAAAAGCAACAGGAAAGGAAAGAACACGAACAACAGAAAGAAGCAAATTCGAAATTTTTAATTTTCACTCCAAAACTATAAACTGGGAAGGTGTTGCATCCAGCATGGAAGTAATAGATTGGAAAACCATCTTCGAGGCCAAGACAACGGAAGAGATGCTAATGACCTTAGAGGAGAAGACGCTGGAAATTATGGAAAGACATGTCCTAAAAATACAACAAAGAGGAAAGAGAAGCAGATTCGAGAGACAAAAGAGGTCATTGTTCCGAAAGAGAAAAAGAGTGACTGCAAAATAAAGTAGCTGTAAAGATAACAACATCAGAAAAATATTAAATGATAAACTGCAGAGTATCGATTGCGTCATACAGGAACTAATTGAGAAGCATACAGAAAAAGAAGACGACGACGCTATAGAAGCGATAAAGGCTAACTCAAGGTACTTCTATAATTTTGCAAAAAGAAAGTCGAAAAACCATACGACTATCGGACCTTTCAAAAACAAAGACGGTTCTTTATCTGATGATCTAATAGAAGTATCTGAAATATTAAGAGCTCAGTACAAATCATCTTTCAGTATCCCAAAAACTGACAAACTGATATGCGATAGAAACGCGTTCTTTGAAGAACTACAAGGGGAAAGTATGACGGACTTCGACTTTACGACAAATGATATTACACAAGCTATAGGGAAACTAAAAGCACACTCAGCGGCGGGACCGGACAAATGGAATGCCACACTGATAAAAAACTGCAAGAATGCAATCGCTGAGCCCCTATATTGGATATGGAGACGATCGCTAGATACGGGAGAAATACCGGGCATCCTGAAGAACACGAACATGGTCCCAATATATAAAGGAGGAGATCGATCCGAGGCCAAAAACTATAGGCCAGTGTCGCTTACATCTCATCTCACTAAAATATTTGAAAGAATAGATAGACAGAAAATCTATGACTTTTTGGAAACTCAGAAAAAATTAAATGATAACCAACATAGGATTCGGTCAGGCAGATCATGCACAAGTGTCACAAGTGTGACCATGGAATCATAATTCATAAACTGAAATATATGGGAATAACAGGAAAAGTAGGGAAATGGATATATAATTTCCTTAGTGAGTGGTGGTAAGTCGTTACAGTACAAGGAATATCTTCATCAGAATCAGAGGTCCTCAGCTTAGTACCACAAGGAACAGTATTAGCTCCACTATTCATAATCATGCTAACTGACATAGATGAGGACGTTACCAGAGACAGCACAGTAACATCCTTTGCCGATGACACAAAGATTAGTAGAAAAATAAGAAACCCAGAAGATATAGGATCTCTACAAACCGATATAAACAGAATCTACAAGTGGACAGAAGACAACAATATGAAGTTTAACACCGAGAAATTTCAGCTGTTACGGTACAGAAAAAGAGAAGACCTAAAATCCATGGAATATTATACCCCAAATGGACAGGAAACTCGAGAAATTCTAAAGCAAAAGATTTAGGGGTTGAAATGATTGATGATGCGAAATTTGAAACACAAAATAAGATAGCAGTAAACAGAGCAAAGAGAATAACTGGGCAAATACTGAGAACCTTTAAACGGAGACATAGAAATATAATGATTCCTCTACTGAAAACACTGATCATACCCAAATTGGAATACTGCTCGGTCCTAACATCCCCATATAAAAAAGAAGACATTAGACAGCTAGAAGGGGTTCAGAGAAGCTTCACAGCCAAGATCAAGGGGTGCAAAGAACTAAATTACTGGGAAAGATTACGAGAATTAAACCTATATTCACTGGAAAGGAGAAGAAAGAGATACACCATTATTTACACTTGGAAAATAATGGAGAAACTAGTATCCCTAATCTTACTCTGAACCCTGTAACTCCCAAAACAACGGTGGAAAGTAGAAAAGGAAGACTGTGTCGTGTTCCCAAATTAAAGGCTAGACAGGGAACATCCTTAACCCTGAAAGAAAATACTTTTGTTGTGAGAAGACCAAGACTGTTTAATCAGCTGGCCAAAGACCTAAGGAACACGAGTGGTGTTGCGTTGGACATCTTTAAAAGAAGATTAGACGCTTGGCTCAGAACAATCCCCGATGAGCCGGGCGTACCTGGCTATGTGAGGTGGAGAGTACAAGAAACCAACTCACTACTTCACCAGGCCAACTCGAGAGGAGGGGCGACAAGCTTGACCTTCGTCAAATGAGGAATCATCGCACGAAACATTTGAAAGGAAAGGTATATATATATATATATATATATATATATATATATATATATATATATATATATATAATAATATATATATATATATGTAGGAGATGATGTCTCTGTGTGTCTGTTCTATGTTCGTTTATACACACCTGAACAGTTAAGATAATCTGCAACAAATTTAGTATAAACATTAAAGGAGAACTAGGGAAGGTTGTAGTAACACACCCGCCCCTTGCAGTGCTCCCTAGGTTGTGTTTCGGAGGGCTTTCGCTGTGCAAGATGCGGTACATAAAATTATATAAGATGAATTATAATAGCAATATATTTTATATCTTTCAAAATAGGTATATAAATAAATAATCTATATTATAATAAGAGAGCTGTCCGTCTGTCCGTCTGTCTGTCCGTCTGTCTGTCCGTCTGTCCGTCACACTTTCAGAAATTGTGAGAAAAAATTGTGAGAAAAAATTCAGAAATTGTAAAAAAAATTCAGAAATTGTATTACGGGCGGCAATGTGAAGCTCAAGATTTTCACGACTGCGTTCTTTTCTGTAGTTTAGCAATGGGGAAGGGTGGTGGTGGGGGTAATGGGGGAGGGGTGGGGTAATGGGGGATGGGGTTAGCCCCCAAGTTGTATGAATGGGGGTGAGGAGGTTTTGGGAGATACCAGATTCAGAAATGTTGAACAATGTGAAGCTCAAAATTTTCACGGCTGGGTTCTTTTTTTGTAGTTTAGCCTGTCTAACCGTCAGCGAAGCGGCGGGAACTGTACTAGTAATAATAATAATGGGTGTGGAAGACCAGAAACTGGTACAGCGCTCAGGCCAACCAATGCGACTCATTGTACTAACTCCTGGACTATTATTACTAACACCATCGGGAGTCATACCCCCGACCTTAGTGTCTTCATTCCTTCAAAGGGGAATGTGTGTTACCGAATACCCACCCAGCTACGGGCGCTGATCATATAAACAATATCAGTGATATAATGTTATAATAATGTTATAATGTTACAGACCAACAAAGACCCTAGGATCCACTCATGGTTGGTCCACCTAACTGTGTTCGTAATTGTGTATGTCCTCCGTGGTGGCGGAGGGGACCTACAATTTTACGTGGGTTTTCGAACCACGAGGCCTTAATTTTTACTACCTTAAATTATACCCAATCTATCAACTATGCGTCTAATCGATTTTTAAACATATTTATAGACGTGCTACTAAGAGGACGAGAAGGTGGTACATGTTATTAATCAGACGTTTCGGAAATTCAATTTCCATCATCAGTGGTAAGAAATAAAAATAAAAATAAAAGTGAACGAATATAGGAAAAGATTTTATTCAATATATTAAAGTCTTATGAAAGTAATTTAAAATTTAAAAAAAAGAAAAAATTACAAAATGTAGGGCGGTAAGATATATAAAATAAATGTTATCGGGTGAAACGAATATTGAATAAAAACTCACCGGGTTATTGTACGAGGGGGGTGCTTAAGGAAGTTATATTGACAGCACCATTCGCCAATATCAAATAAGAGTGGACGAACATCGCGGCATTTCCACTAGAACCTCACAACCTTTACATAAACCATCGAAATCAGCAATAAGAGATCATTGCAACCTCCACAATCACCCACTGCTCCCCACCAATTTCAAAATTATCAATTCAGCATATCAACCAACCGACCTCCGTATCCTCGAATCCCTATACATCCTTAGTACAAAACCAACCCTCAACGACTACAGTTCCGCCTTCAACTTAAACATAGCTAAATAATTCTTCTGAATCATTATTGCGCCACCACTCTTCGACTTCCAACATGGCCACTTCAAAAGTCAACCATTCCCAACCTTCATACAATTAGATTCCCCCCCCCCCTACTTCGTACAATAACCGGTAAGTTTTTATTTTCAATATTCGTTTCACCCGATAACATTTATATATCTTACGCTCTACATTTTATGTAGTTTTTTTTTTTTTTAATTTAAATTATTATCATAAGACTTTAATATACTGAATAAAATCTTTTACTATATTCGTTCACTTTATTTTTATTTTTATTTCTTACCACTGATGATGGAAATTGAATTTCCGAAACGTCTGATTAATAAACATGTACCACCTTCTCGTCGTCTTATTCCTCGCTAAGTTGTCCTCCATGAAAAACCCTTCAATGAAGTTATATATCACGTGATGCGCAGTCAGTTATAAATTTGTGTATCTTTATACATTTTGGTTATATAATTATTTATATAAATAAATGATTTATTTTGTTATTGTTCTTTGGAGCTGAGATTATATCTGTGTAAAGGAATCCCACGTTTGGAGTCTTAACAGAGATTTTTCTATGTATTTTGGTAATCCTATTTTATATAAAAGCACCATATACGTAGTATAAATATATGTACATTGTGTGTGTGTGTGTGTGTGTGTAGACAACTGAACATAAGTGAGGTCGAGTGTGTGATAATTTAGTTGTTGTTGAGTTATTTTTTGTGAGGTAAAATTTTTGGTGCTTTTGAATATTAAAAAATTTATGTAAAAACACTAAAAATATTTTTACTGTCGGAAAAAGACATTTAGGTTAGGTTAGGTTAAGCTAGGTTAGGTTAGTTAAATTTTTGTTATGGTTAGGCTAGATTAGACTAGCTAGTCCCTCAACTATTTAATGCCTTAACAGAAACCACCCTTCGAGCCGTCGGCTGCTTTCGAAACATTTACTGTATGACGTCCTTCTAGCTTCGATGGCACTAAGGTTAGGTTAGGTTAGGTTAAATTAGGCTTGATTAATTTGTTTTATAGATACATGGATTTTAGAAAGTCGGTACATCGCTTAAGCAGAGATGCGTACGTGTGTGTGTGTGTGTGTGTGTGTGTGTGTACAGACAATATGTAAGTTAAAATGATTTTAAATTGCGTTCTTGTTCACTTTAGGCTAATTTGTCCAGTCAAAGTTTCTTTTATTGATGTTTTCCGATGTTTTGGGACTCAAATTCTTCCATGTTTGTTAAGAGACTGTGTAAATATTTACTCAGAATTCAGACGCTGCAACTCTCCTTTAATTAACGATACAAATAGCACGATCTGCTTGCATATATATACACACAATATAAATAAATAAATAAAATATATAGTATATATATATATATATATATATATATATAATATTTATATTCAGGGTGTCCGAGAAGTCCTGCCCCAAAGGCTAATATCATGTTGGACATTATCGGTTGGACTTTTGGGACCTTTTGTATAGGAAGTCCAGAACACCGTGCATATATATATATATATATATATATATAAAACAACAGCTTCGTAACTCAGCATATATAAGTATATACAATGTATATTCTCCCATCCTCTAACAACTTAAGAGACAGTTAGGCCATAATCTGTTTTAAGTAATTTCATTATATCGTGTACCTCGTAACACTAAACTTAAGAGATAGGTAATCTGTTTTAAATAATTTCATTATATCTACGTACCTCTTAACACCCGAGAGAGAGAGAGAGAGAGAGAGAGAGATCTATAACGCCATCTGTTGGCATTAACAAGAGTTACTCGAGTAGAATTTGATTGGAATGCACAGTGCTCATGTTTATTTATGATCAGCATGTGAATTTTGCAGAATGTGTCAATCTGTAAATATTATTGTTTTGTTATACAGTGTGAACGAAAAGTCTCTGCCCAGTGGGAAAAACATTGAAAGTGTTAACCCGTAAGAAATAAATTTGCTTATGGAACCATATCATAAATGACTAAACTATTCCTCATCTGATGGAGATTTCTTGGATATATATATATATATATATATATATATATATATATATATATATACACAGGGTAAGTCATAAGTCATGGCCAATAAGATTTTCAATATTTTTCAATTCTTACAATAAGTGTCAAACTGTGTTCCTTGAGGTCGGAGAACAAATGTTAATACGACTGATGAAGCTTTCTCTCACATTCTGGAGATTTGTGGTGTGATTGTTGCACATTCTGTACGCACATTGTGTTTGAGCTCCCAACGTTTTCGGGCGTCCTTCGTATACGCGCGCCTTTAAATACCCCCACAAGAAAAGTCAAGGGAAGTTAGATCAGGGGACCGTGGCGGCCATTCCACAGGGCCACGGCGTCCAGTCCATCTCCTTGGAAGGGTTGTATCCAACCATTCACGCACAGGTCTGGAGAAATGTATTGGCGCGCCGTCGTGTTGAAAAAACATGCGGCGCATTTCACGGTACATGTCGGAGTTGACACTATGGTCAAAGAACACGAGCCCCACGGTCCTGTCGCCGTGGATTCCGCACCACACGGTCATCCGCGGATCCGTTTGATGATGCCTTTTGTCGACAATGTGTGGGTTATTGGCTTCCTAGTAAACGGTGTTATGTCGATTACCCAGCCCATGCAAATGGAAGCACGCTTCGTCACTGAACATGATGTCTGCTGCTAACGTCGGCTGATGCCGCCTACACTCTTCGAACCATTGGCAGAACTGAAGGCGTCTATCAGCATCGTTGGGCAGTAGTTCATGTACTGGGTGTAGCTTATACGGATGAAATCGATACCTTCTGAAAGTGTGCTCACATAGCTGTTTGAGAAAGTCCTGTTTCCTGTGCTACTTTTCTGGTTGAACGCTGTGGACTACAAGTTGCTTTAGCTAGTACATCGACTTGTACATCTTTACTTGTATGAGGTCGCCCACTGCGTGGTCGGTCATGAACACTGCCTGTCTCCTTCAAGACTTCCAGTGTTCGCCCCCACCATACAATGATTCGGCTTTGGCTTCAAAGGGTGCCGGCGATGGAATTCTTCACATGCCTCTGTTTGACTCATTCCAGTAACGTGCAGGAGTACCAGTTCCACTTTGTCTGAAGGGGTATACTTCATGGGGTCAGCCATCTCTAGTAGTTATCTGAAACAAAATAATATCAACAGCAGATAAAAGCTCCCATTGGACATAACTTTATATATATATATATATATGTATGTCCAATGGGAGTTTTAATACGGTCACTGAATATATATACACGGTGAACCAAAAGTAGGTGGACAGTAGGTTGAATACGGTTTGTGTTATATTATATTATAACTATGGTGTTCATTATAACTATGGTGTTTGTGTTATATTATATTAAATATTATAACTAAATTTATTTAAATTTTATTTTGTATTATAGTATACAAAAAAATTAAATATGTATTCTCAAAATAAACGTTATCATTTACTGTCCACCTACTTTTGGTTCACCCTATATATATATTATATATATATATATATATATATATATATATATATATTTCAGTGACCGTATTAAAACTTCCATTGGACATACAGTATATATATATATATATATATATATATATATAGAGAGAGAGAGAGAGGAGGGGCGACAAGCTTGACCTTTGTGAAATGAGGAATCATCGCACGGAACATTTGAAAGGTTGAAAGATATATATATACTTATATATATATATATATTATATATATATATATATATATATTCAGTAACCGTATTAAAAATCTAACTTCAATTTGGATTTAATCTAACCGAATTTATGTTAACTTAATTTGATTAACTTAACTTAGTGACGTACCTAACAAAGTACTATACCGAAGCTGCAGCCTAAAAAATTAATAGTACAAATACTTTTATTCGGTATTAGTTTTTAGTTTAGTTCACTTCTAACTTGGCTTAACCCAATAACCTAACCTAACCTAACTTAATCTAACATAATTGACGAATGAAGGAGTTTGAAAATATGACGTACCAATCTGTTGAAGTGTCTGTTCATTGGGGTGGTAAACTCCCATGATGGGTACTATACCCAAAATTCGGTTCGATAAGATTTATTTTACAAGTTTTTAGAATACGAAAAAAATGGGGTTACTTCGTAGCGAAAGTCATAACAGCGCTTCCCGTTGATCAGCGAAGGTAAGCGGCATTAGGTCGGATAGTAGTTGGATGGGAGACGGTCCACTGTATCCACACTATGTAACGATGTAAAGCTGTGGGTCTCCTCCCATCATAAAGCCTTAGATTTTGCGAAGTGAAACAACTCCATCTTTTTATTGTAATATATGAAAGAATATATATATATATATATATATATATATAATTTAGTGGTGGACCGGATATCCGCATCCGCATCCGCACGGATGTTATGCGGATATTACCTCTAATAAATTATGCAATTTACAATTAAATTAGCTTATAAAGTAGCTTATAAGGCCCAGTCATGCACATTTCATGTAAAGTATTAATTATTATTAATGAACAAACAAATATATAAACCTCAAAATATAAATACGTGGTAACACCGAAAATTGAATGAAACTTGTTTCATTGAATTTTCTGTGACTGAAACTCTTGAGAAAGTTATTATTTTTCACAATGAAACATTAATATTAATTTTAATTCTTATGCATTGCCTGACATAATAGTAATATCACGAAATTTTAAAAATTGTCATATATTCATAATTCTATATTATATTGATAGATTAACTAAATATCCGCATCCGCATCCGCGGATATTGAAATTAAAGATCCGCATCCGCAGATGTTGAAAAACTGACATCCGGTCCACCACTAAATTATATATATATACACACACAACACAGAATAGTCCCCTGAGACACTTATATATTAAACATAGACCGAGAAGAGTTCCTTGTTCCATGCACGGTGTGTGTTTAACATATATATATATATATATATATATATATATATATATATATATATATATATATATATATATATATATATATATATATTTAATTATATAAATAATACTAACAGCCCTCTCTCTTCCCTAGTTCCCGACCCTTCGTACAAGTGCTTAATGGAGCCCCATTGAGACAACCTAAGAATTGTCTACCGGTATTAACGAACATTAAGTTTTCTGTTTTAGGCTTCGAAGACGTGGATGAAAACTGAAATACGCCAACGTGGATTACGATACAATGCAGGGAGACGCGGAAGGTAATCGTTTAGTTAATTTTCTCGAGGATAGCTTTCTTATTCAAAAGGTTGGGGAACCTACGAGGTTGGACAGTATTTTAGATTTAGTAATAACTACGGATGATAGGCTAATCACGGATCTTCAAGTAATAGAACCGTTAAGCAATAGCGATCACAATATGGTAGCGTTTGTCCTCTCAGTAAGTCACTCGAAACCAACTAACTCAACTAAAATTCCTAACTTCCAGCACGCAGACTTTTGTAAGTTTAGAAATGAATTGTCACACGTCAATTGGGAAAACGTAATGGGGATCTCCAACGCAAAAATAATGTGGGACTCGTTTGAAACAGTATTTAGGACTATAAATGAGGAATGTGTACCGTACAAGATTAAGCGCGCGAAAGTAAATAACAAGCCCTTGTGGTTTACTTCCAGAGTAGGTGATATTATAAGGAGTAGAGATGGGGCTTATAGGCCACATAAGTGCGATAAAGACAATTTGTGGTTACGAAACAACTACATATCTCTAAGGCGTGAAGCGAAAGCGTAATAAAAAAGTCCAAGCGTGATTTTTAAATCTCCATAGCTCGTGACGGCAAAGAACACCCCAAGCGATTCTTTCAATACGTCAATAATAGGAATCCAGTAAAGAGTGTTTTGGGGCCGTTGAAAAATCCTGACGGAGAGCTAGTTTCTGACAACAAGGAAATGGTTACCTTGTTAAACGAATTTTTTACGTCAGTTTTTACAAAAGAAGATGTAACGAATATCCCTCGGTCATAGACATAATGCCTTTTGACAATGGTAATACTTTAGATAATATTGTGGTTAGTGAAAGGGAGGTAATGCGTTATATTGATAAAGTAAAAATTCGTAAATCACCGGGGTCGGATTCCATATATCCCATACAACTAAAAGAATTAAAGGAAAGCATTGTTGTGCCACTAACAAAGATTTTTAATGCAGCTATTTCTGAGGGGTGCGTACCAGATAATTTCAAGTTAGCAAATGTAACACCTATTTTTAAGAAGGGTGATAAAGGTGCAGCGGGAAGTTATAGGCTAATTAGTTTAACGACTGCTGTAGGTAAGCTACTGGAATCAATAATTAGGGATCATATAGTCGAACATTTAGAATTGCACAACTTGACTAGAAATACGCAGCACGGTTTTAGGCGAAACAAATCTTAACTAATCTTTTAGAATTTTTCCAAAGCGTGGTTGAAGTTTACGATAGTCATCGGTCGGTTGATGTAGTGTATTTAGATTTTCAAAAAGCGTTTGACACCGTACCGCACAAAAGACTCGTTGAAAAAATTTAATGTGCATGGAATCAGGGGTGTAGTAATAAATTGGACAGAAGAGTGGTTGCGATGTAGGAAACAGAGGGTGGTAGTTGATGGAGCGGAGTCGTGTTGGGCTAATGTAGCGAGTGGCGTTCCTCAGGGTTCTGTATTTGGCCCCTTGCTTTTTCTTATATATATTAACGATTTAGATGTCGACCTAGTCAGTACAGTTTCAAAGTTTGCGGATGACACGAAGCTGGGTGGGGGCGATTAATGACGAAGATAGAGGTAAAATCCAGGAAGATCTGAATAAAATCGTTGATTGGTCAATCACATGGGAAATGAGATTTAACGTCGATAAGTGCAAAATTTTACATATAGGTTCGCGTAACAGTAATTTTGTGTATAGTATGTCAGGAAAGAGTTAAGCGTAGAGCAGGAAAAAGATTTAGGAGTTATAGTCACTGGTGACTTAAAAGTAGCGAAACAAAGTACAGCAACAGTCAATAAAGCGAACAAAGTGTTAGGTTTTATAGCTCGGAATTTTGAGTACAAATCGCGCGATATTATAGTTCCTCTTTATAAGTCATTAGTTAGTCCCCATTTGGAGTAAGCGATCCAATTTTGGAATCCGCATATGCGCAAAGATACAGACAAAATCGAAAGAGTTCAAAGACGAGCAACTAAGATGATTCCGTCGCTTAGGTCAAAGTCGTACGAGGATAGGCTTAAGGAGTTAAAATTGACTACACTCGAGACTAGGAGGCTAAGGGGTGATCTAATCTAGGTTTTCAAAATTATGAATGGGTTCGATAACGTAGATAGAGATAGCTTTTTCGAAATATCTCAATATAATAGGACTAGAAATAACGGGTGTAAGTTGACAAGTAGAAGGTTCGAGATAGCAGTTGCCAAAAACTTTTTTACGCATAGAATAGTAAATAGCTGGAATAGTTTGCCGGTAGAAATAATTAGTAGCACGTCTATAAACATGTTTAAAAATCGATTAGACGCATATGTTGATAGATTGGATATAGTTTAAGGTAGTAAAATTAAGGCTTTGTGGTTCGGAACCCACGTAAAATTGTAGGTCCCCTCCGCCACCACGGAGGACATGCACAATACACAATTACGAACACAGTTAGGTAGACCAGCCATGAGTGGATCCTAGGGTCTTTGTTGGTCTGAAACATTATAATATTTTAACATTATATTTTCGTTAGTTAGCCTTATAAAGCTAACTAAAGAAGGCTGGGGGTGGCTTTCTTTCATTGATCCCGAATCAGTGCAGCCAAATATGAAAATAATTTTTCTTGGTATATTATTCTTCACAAGGTGATTTCATTATTCTCGGTAAAGCGACTTATGCCGCACCCTGTATATACGTATAATATATAACAATATATGAAAGAATATATATATAATATGTTTAAGTGTGAAATTCATCCCATTTAATAATTAATTAATTATTCAATTAAATGAAATAAGATTATTAAGGAAATTAATTAATATACAGGGTGTCCCCAAAAAACTATATACTCTTTATAGCATCATATATTTTATAATTAAAAAAAAACCAAACAATATATTGTTATAGCAATTGCCAATGAAAGGTAAATTAGTAATCTAAGTGATCAAAATGTTATAGCGAGTTGTTTGCATATAAAATTTAATTAACTACGCCAAGTGCTCAAAATGTTCTCCGGCGGCATGAATGCACTTTTGAATGCGTCGACTAACTGATTCGCAGACATGGACTAATGTGGATGCTGTGATGGTCCGCACTTTTCCCTAATTGCATCCTTAAGGTGTTCGAGCGTTGCGGGTCTTGTACCATAAACTGCATCCTTCAGGTAGCCCCACAAGTAAAAATCAAGTGGAGTCAAGTCCGGTGAACGTGGAGGATACTCAACGCTTCCTCTTCGTCCTATCCAACGGTTAGGCAACGTTTCATCGAGGTACCTTCTGACATCACAATGATAATGAGGGGGGCTCCATCTTGTTGAAAGTAAAAGTCGTCGTTTCCAAACAACTTCCGAACTGCAGGTATAATTTCTGTCCGCAGCATGTCGAGATATGCGGCAACGGTAACTGTCCCATTAAAGAAAAATGGTCCAACCAAACCCCTGGATGATAAACCACACCATGCTGTTAATCCTGGTAAATTAACATGTTTATCCACATAAACGTGTGAATTATCAAGTGACCAGTACCTGCAGTTGTGTCGATTTACTGTGCCATTCAGCTTGAAGGTAGCTTCATCAGACCACACGATTTTGTTGGCAAACTGTACGTCTTCGGCTTCCATTGACTGAAACCATTCACAAAATTCGAGTCTGCGATCAGGGTCATCTTCAGTCATGGCGTGTAACAGACTTGGAATGTAGCTTTTCCATTTTGCCGACTTTAAAATCCGGTGAACACCTGATTCGCTGATTCCGGTCTCACGGGCGCATTGCCTAACTGATTTTTGTGGTGATCGATTAAATTTTTGCAACACTAAAACGGAGTTTTCATCACTCGCACTTGATTTGCGTCGTCCAGATCTTCGCTTGTGCATATCTTGAGCAGATCCCTCTGCCTCAAACTTGTCACGGATGCTTGTAATGGCGAGACGCGTCGGTGGCTTTGTACCAAATTCCCGGATCGATTGCCGCTGGACTTCGGACACATTCTCAAATTTCCAATACCATTTCAGAACACTTTTTCGTTGCTCCAGTGTCAAACGTTTACGCAACATGGGTTCTTTTGCTGAACTGAATAAAGTTGAATGCTGTAGAGTTTGTATCGTGGAATGAGTGCGTAGGCTAAGTCCGAAGCAAGCTAGTGAGTGACTAGACTACGTTCGGTCATAGGCTTCGCCATTACAAGGCCTGTGATAAAACAAGGCCAGGCTTAGTCGACGCATTCAAAAGTGCATTCATGCCGCCGGAGAACATTTTGAGCACTTGGCGTAGTTAATTAAATTTTATATGCAAACAACTCGCTATAACATTTTGATCACTTAGATTACTAATTTACCTTTCATTGGCAATTGCTATAACAATATACTGTATTGTTTAGGTTTTTTTAAATTATAAAATATATGATGCTATAAAGAGTATATAGTTTTTTGGGACACCCTGTATATAAATTCCCATCAGGCTAGAGATTTTTTGGGACACACACACACATATATATATATATATATATATATATATATATACAGGGTGATTCAAAAGTCAGGTTACATAGGGCTTTTCTGTTTCTTTGCAGGTAAATGAGTTATGAGATGTTATCGAAGGAGGAACGCATTGATGTGATATTCCTAGCTGGCTGCACAAGTGCATTGCCGTTAACGGTGGCCATATCGAGCATGTGATGTGACTATTCCCCTGCATCATTACATAATACAATATTTTCCTATGTAACCTGACTTTTGAATCACCCTGTATATACACAGTATACTGTTTATACTTGCCTCGACTAAATTGGTATAAGTTATTTCTAAAAAGAAACCACAATTAACTAGTTAATTAAACACAGGTTTTGAATAACATGTTTAACAAAATGAAAAAAAAAAAAAACCTCAATCTTTAATTGCAATTTTAATATTTTCTAAATAATTTAATTTAAAAAAAATAATAGTTTTAAAAGGGATAAATTTTAGTTGGATGTGAATTTCCCGAAATCACGTCTCAGTGTTGATCGGGACTCGGTGGAGATAGGTTGGTTAACAGCTTCGTCTCCACGTTTTTTACGGTCCAATGTCGCAGATAAATAATTAATTGATTATTTCGGCTTCATTAATTTTATATGTACTTATTAACTAGCAATTATTTTTAATTTTTGAAATGTAATTGAGAATATTTTTTTTATTATTACAGGTAAGTAATTATTATAGTTAATTTATATATACTATACACTGAGTATACAGTATATAGTTTGATGGGTTCTATTATGGTTGCGAAATTATATATATATATATATATATATATTATTAGTCAAAAGCCGAAATCAGTCAATACGTACTGTATATTGACTAACGTCTTGTCAATATGCGTATTGACTGAGTTTGGAATTTTATATATATATATACACAGTATATATATATATAATAATAATGAACTAACCTAACCTAAGAGTCAAAAGTCGAAATTAGTCAATACAGTTAATGACTGGTCAATATGCGTATTGAATAGTCTTTACCCGTAGTGACTGATTTCCGCTTTTGACTGTGATATATATATATATATATATATATATATATATATATATATATTATAATGTAATTATACTGTATTAATAATTACTTAATAAAACCGCAATTATAATTAATATACGGAAAGGTTACAGTTTTGGTCACTTGTTCGTCTATCGGCGTTCGTGTATCCAAACCCCTTATTACAAGAATCCCTCTGTTCCCCATACATCACATCCCTTATTAAAGGCTCGACTCGTGTGGGCTCTTGTCACAGTTATTCATCCATCACACGTCGAACAAGAGTTTCTATGTCTGGAGTATATATATACACATATATACACACACACACACACACATATATATATACACAGGGTGGTGCAAAAGTCGCGCATCATAGGAATTTTCATTGTTGACTATAATATATTATTATTTTTTCTTTAAAGTAGGGAATGGCTGCGAAGTTATTGTAGGTTATCTCCCCCCCCCACCAATTTTGACAGAATATTTTCGTTAAAACTAACGAAAATATTACGACTTAACCTAACCAATTATCAAGGCGTACAGTTGATCTATTAGTAAATAGTAAATACTATTCCAGAAACAAACAATGTTATAATTAATAATAGATCAACTGTACGCCCTTGATAATTGGTTAGGTTAAGTCGTGATATTTTCGTTAGTTTTAACGAAAATATTCTGTCAAAATTGGTGGGGGGAGATAATTTCGCAGCGGTACTTGTATGTTAACAATAGACGAGAGGGTGAGCTTGGTTTTAGTGTATGGAATACCAGGTACTATAAATCGATGAATCGGTACAGAATTTAAATTTATATACTGTGTATATATATATATATATATATATATATATATATATATAATATATATATATATATATATATATATATATAATTTTCTGAGCTTTTGTTAATCCATTCGGACGTTTTCCAGTTTATGTACTGTTTTCTACAGTACATTACATACAGCATAGTAAACATTTTTGGATTGAAATTATTTATTCAAGTGACGAAAGTTATAATGTGGGTTAGGTTACGTTACGTTAGGTTAGGTTAGGTTATCAAATCAAGAACTCATTTTTGATCTGAAAAGAAGCAAAAATAAATTATATGAAAACGGTACACAAACTGGAAAAGGTCCATCCATTCTTTTGATGAATATAAATAATGGATCACCTGAAGATCAGGGCCCCCAGCCTTCGTTAGTTAGCCTTATAAGGCTAACTAACGAAAATATCACGACTTAACCTAATCAATAATTAGGTCAACTGCACGCCCTTGACGATTGGTTAGGTTAAGTCATGATATTTTCGTTAGTTAGCCTTATAAGGCTAACTAACGAAGGCTGGGGGCCCTGATCTTGAGGTGATCGTAAATAATAATTATAAGTGTAGATATAAATTATGTGAATTAAAATATTTTCAGTTCAACGTAAATTGGTTAAAACTGAAAATTACTTAACTTAATTTTACATCTTTTTTGAATGGAGGAAGTCGATGTTCATTTCTTTGGACGAAACCTCGTAACTCTTTAGTTCAAAATGTTCAAATTATGGAATGGAGTTTCGTCATTCAAATGTAGTTTATAACGAAAGATGAAAGTAGTTTGTAGTGATGTAAGATGACTCATTTTGGGTTTGGAGGGTAGTTTAAAGTTATTACTTTTAAAATAGGAATTTTCTTTTTTGTTTTGACTGATTGGTCGCAAATGTTGGGAGTAGCTACATTAGAGCAGTGGTTCGCAACATTTTTCGGTGCTACTAAAGTATGCGGTCTACCTACGATTGGTTAGGTTTAGTCATGATATTTTCGTTAAAACTAACCAAAATATCATGACTAAACTTAACCAATTGTCAAAGGCGATTGACATTGGGATGTAAACAAGCAATTAGTAAACAAGATAGGAAGCTATAATTAAAAGGTAGACCGCATACTATAGTAGCACCCATTTTTCTCACTTGTAGACCAATAGAAGAATATGGATTATTTTTGAGGAACCCTTACCGAAAATAATTTGTATTCTAATTCTGTGTGAATTCGACTATACCCATTGTCTTCTGCGGACCCCTGAAACTCATTCACAGACCTCAGGTTGCGAACCAGCGCATTAGAGTATATATATCAGTAAATATCAACAATTAAAAACCCCTACAAGGGGTACTGGCACCCCGGATATTGCTAGCGGAACTTTTATAATGGGTAGGGATTAAGGGTTAAGGATCACCTGAAGATCCGTCACCCCAGCCTTTTTTAGTTCTTTATAAGGCTAGCTAACGAAAATATCACGACCTAACCTAACCAGTCGTCAAGGGCGTACATTTGACCTAACGATTGGTTAGGTTAAGTCGTGATATTTTCGTTAGTTAGCCTTATAAAGCTAACTAAAAAAGGTTGGGGTGACGGATCCTCAGGTGATCCGGGTTAAGTAACGTGTTGGAAGGACTATCCTCCGTGCTCATCAATTCAAGCCTCAAAATGGTGCCTTGTTTCACCAATCCTAGGTCAAAGTTGGGGAACGTAAACTACACTAGGATCTTTAGGAGACATTTTTTAAATGAATCCATCAAATAAACGTTAAAACTAACGAAAATATTACGACTTAACCTAACCAATCGTCTATATATATATATATAATATATGAAAATTATTTCACGAAAGTAACACGTGAAAAATATCCTGAGGATGTCATTAGACGAAAGCGCTTGATCACCATTTTGTGTTTCCTTTCCTTCGTGGTTTTATTCATCATATATATATATATATATATATATATAAAGTTGACGATTGGTTGGGGTAAGTCGTAATATTTTCGTTAGTTTTAATGTTTTATTTGATTAGGAATACGCGGACAAAGTTGGGGAACGCAAACTACACTAGGATAATGTAGGGGAACGTAAACTACACTAGGCACCACAGGGGGACGTAAACTACACTTGCTCCATAGAGTTTGTAAATAATTACAGCTTAAGGTAGCATTAACCCCGATGATGCTGTCAATAATAATAATGATACAGGAGTTAGAGCAATGGACCGCATTCGTTGGCCTCAGCGCTGTGCCAGTTTCTGGCCCTCCTCACTCATTTTTTTGAACGAACCTTTTTGGGCGATTCTGGATGGTAGTATCGTTGACTGTGTAATCATGCAACTCCGGTTGGAGTTCTACTAACTCCTAGTTTCATACTTATTGACTTTTCTCTTTCCATCCATTTTGAAGAATAGGTATTATCTTTTAAACCTTCCGTATTTCAGTTGTTTGCGAAAACTTATTATTTAAGAGTTTGAAGAAAGATTCTTTCAATAAAATTCATTTTTTAAATCAATTTCGCAAAAGAAATTTTTTTTTATGAAGTTCAATTCCTCTTGAAAATTTTTGATATGAACGAAAGTTATAATAACCTCTAATGGTCAATATAGGGTCATAATTAGGGGGTTCTTATATCTCCCTAATATGGGGACATTTATCTAGCGATAACTGTGGGTCTATTGCTGTTGCCTCCCGCTTCTTAAAATTACTCGAGACACTTTTGCTACTCCGACTAAATGATTATTTACGGACATCTCTTAATCAATTTCGTTTTAAAAGGTTCCATTCAACTGATCTGTGTATTTATGTTTTGAAAAAGATTGTATTTAGATATAGTTACACTCGTGAGGAAAAGGCCTCCGCCTTTTCCTCACGAATGTAACCCGCTTCCATATTAGCCATTGAGCGTTATTCTACCTGCAACAAAAAAAAAGGTCCCAAAACAAGACATCAATTTGGACATTTGTTTAAGCTCTAATGTATTACTTTCATAAATTTAATTTAAAATCAATTTTCCTTATGAGACCGTACTTATGGGACACCCTGTGTACAGACGTTTAGAAAGAAGCTACTTGTACAGTGAATTACATCTATTATCTTTATTACTTCTTTATTACATCTATTACATCTATTATCTTTATTTGTACATTTTCTTACATTTAATTATTAAAGATGTATAAAAGTGTTAAAAAATATTCCCTAACTTAACTTCATCAAAATTTTGAAATAAACTTATTTATTGCCAGCGTCGATAGCTCAGTGGGTGACACTGTTTTCCTATAAGCGAAGTGAAGGCACTGAGGTTAAGGGTTCGAATCTCGTTCATGCTGTTAATAATAATACTGGAGTTGAAGCAATGGGCCGCATTCGTTGCCCTGAGCGCTGTGCCAGTTTTTCGCTGATTAATTATTATTAATGGGACGCGAATCCGCGTTGTCTGATTTCAAAATCAGCGTTCCTACCGATCACGCTATCCAGAAGCCACGTAGAGCGGGTTCGAGTCCCGCTGGTTCCTATTTCTCCAATATATAGCCATTTTTCTTTCATCTCATTTGAGTGCAGTTATTGCACTTAAAATGCATACACGTAAATCACTGATAATTCCGAGCTCAGTTTCTTTTGCAACACACTGTATATTTATGATATTTTTCAACTAATATATATAGCAAAATTTCTTTTCTCCCTCGAAACGGGGAAGTTTTAAGTGATAAAAGCGAGCATGGCCCAAGATTTACGAAAACGTGATATTAGATAGTGTTTTTGTAGTAGAAAATGGGATTTTTGGTCTATTCCCAATCTGGGTAATTCCCATTCCAGTCATGGTCTGAGAATGAGAAATCCCAAAAGTGGGATTACATAAATAATCCGAGAAAAAAAATCTTCGAAAATCTTTGAAAAGAGTTTATTCAATTTTAACCCATAAATAAATCACTTTGTAAATAATAGTTAGATATAATTAGGTTAGATTAGGTCAGTTATTGTCTAGCTGAGCAAAGCCAAGTTAGGTTAGGTAAAATTAGAATAGGTTAGGTTAAGTTAGGTGAAAATTAGAATAGGTTAGATTGTGTCAAGTTGGTTAGATAAAGTTAGGATTAAGTTAGATAAAATTTATTATGGTTAAGTTGTATCGTTTGACTTTTGCGTAATTTCTGCGTCGAAAAAATTAGCTTAATTTCAAAATTTTTTACCGATATCTCGAAACAAAATTTGGTTCATCGGTCAAAAAAAAATTTTTAGTTTTTCCAAAATGAAAATATTATTGGTAGAAAAAAAATAACGTCCATTACATTACAAATAGTAATGATGAAAAAAAAAAACAAAAAAAAATACTAAAAACCCAAATGAACTAAATATGAAAATAAATTATAACGAAAGTAACAATGTTTTCCAGAGAAAAAAAATATTAAAAAAAACCAATGGAATAGGTTTTTTTTTATTTTTTATTTTTTTAAACAGGTTCTTTTTCCACCCAATTTTAATTATTTTTATTTAACCCCAAAACGTGTTATTTACTTTTTATTTTCTAATTATTTTTCGCCATCAAAGTTTAGAAAAATAAAGGTTTATCATAATTTAGGTCGTATATTAATTATGCCTCTGAAAATAGTACGAATATTGAGCATTAATTTAAAATCAAACCTTTAGTTGAACTTTGTAATATTTTGTCGCTTCACTACGATGCTAAAATTAAGTTCTGTAGACTTTGGCCAGCCGCGCATAAGATCGTCTCGCGACTCAAGACTGATGACTCGAGTCGCGTGTAATTTTACATTGGCAGAATGGGAGTCCGCACACTGCAACGACCGCGACCGCTGCAGTCTGTCGATGTAAAATTACGCGCGACTCGAGTCGTCACGACCCCAGTCGCGAGTCGCGAGACGACCCTACGTGTGGCCGGCCTTACATTTTAAAAGCTGCCAGCGGCCCTAGTTCTATGGATAATGTTTCCTTAAAAGCGAAAGGAAGACACTGAAGTCGGGGGTTCGACTCTCGATTGCACTGCTTAATAATAATACGGTCGTTAACGCAATGGACCGCATTAGTCTGGCTTGAGCGCTGTGCGCGTATCCTTCCCTCCTGAACGATTATTTTTACGCTTAAAAGCCTTAAACAAAATAAATTATTAATTAACGAATAAAAGAGTAAATCAGATATCATTATTTAAGTGTAATTTCCAGTTTTGAACAAAAATTATGAAATAAAAGAAAACAAAAGAGATCCGACTAGCGTCTTTTGAGATTCTTTATTCCAAATGACATTTATTTTAACATTTTAACATAAAAATAGGTTCCATTTATTTGTAACCGCATCTGCGTATAATATACGAGAAGAGGATGACTAAAACCTTAATTACAATACTTGACAACCACTTGCCTGTAATATAATTAAAAAATCCATTGTATAAAAGCCTAATTAACTGAACGACTTTTCAAAAGCAGATATATTTCAGACGACAGTATTGTCTAATTTTATTTAATATGAATATAATTTTTTATAATTTTATAATTTTTCATAATTTTTTTCATAATTTTTTTTTGTTTCACATAACTTCCAGTATGTGAAACATACTGGATGTCTAATGACATCCTGAGGATGTCATTAGACAAAGCGCTTGAGCACCACTCTGTATTTCCTTTTTCCTTCGTGGTTATTTCATTATATATATATATATATATATATATATAATATATGATGAAAATAACCACGAAGGAAAAAGGAAATATAGAGTGGTGCTCAAGCGCTTTTGTCTAATGACATCCTCAGGAACACTGAAATAAATAACAAGTTCGAGACTATATATGTTACAAAAAAAAAAATAGAAAAATAAAATTTGTAGGAGGTGCATACAAATTTATAAAAAAAAACTACCAGAGTTTTAGCACTTTGCCCCATTTGTCTAAATCCGTTCTGAACGAATTCGAAACAACAGGATTAAGCGAAAAAAAAGGCCCTGGGTAGTGTACAGTATATATATTAGGCATTTACCGAATATTCGGTGCAAAACTATTCGGCCGAATACCGAATATGAGTTTTATTTGGGTTATTAGGCGTCACTGTAAATTATTGAAACCTTTATCAGTTTGTCAACACATAGATTTAATAGTAAATGTGAGCCAAAGCAGTATGTTTTAGCCACCAAACATCTACCAGGTTCCCATACTCGTGAAAACATTGCAACTGCATCGACTTCTACATTGCAAGAATGGTCAATGGAGAGCGATCGTGTGCATACATTTACGCACTACAATGGCCGTATTATTATTAAAGTTGTTCGCGTTCTCAAAATGACTTCCGTTGCTTCCGGACGATGACATATCAGCTCTCAACAACCAGCAGTGTACTCTAATTCAGCGTGTTGTAAAGCTTCTTAGCCCATTTGAAAAATTAACGAATTACTTTTTCTCTGATTCGTCTTGTCTTTTCATGGTGTCTCCCGGTGTAGTAAATCTCGTGGTACAGTATTCTTGCATAACAAATGATGATGCAGGTATTCATATGAAAAAAGATTTAATAGAAAATTTAGAGAATCACTTCAAGCAGTAGAAGACAGACATTACTTACATAATTACTCAGGTTTCAAATCCTCATTTCAAATTTGTTTGTATTACAGTGCCTGAAATGAGATAATCACTATGTCTGCATCACCTAATGCTAATTCTACACGTAATATAATTCATGGCGATCAAGCAACTGCTTTTTTTCACGAGAAGATCAAGAACTTCGAAAAAAAGCTGAAGGTTGACTTATGGAGCTACTTCGATAAAGTTGCTACGTCTTTACAATCAGATATGCCTCCACCTACCAAAAGTAGCTAACAAAGTTGTCAAAAAGAATTAGACATCTATTCAAAAGAACCACGAGTCAGTCGCGACACGAACCCTGTTGATTGGTGGCGCCATAATGGTGAAAGATTCCCAAAACTATTAAGACTTGCTCGCGAATATTTCACCACGCCACCCACAAGCATACGAAGCAAAAATTTAATTACCGGCGCACGTAATCGTTTAGCTCCCGATGCTGCTGAACTACTAATTTTTCTACACGATAAACTATTTGTCTTAACTTTCAATTATTAGGTTTTGCTTTTGGTAATTTTATTACTGCCTGTTCAATTTTTCTGTAAGGTTTTTACTAATTAGTATTACTATACCAAGTTAGGTTTGTTTGCAATTTTTCTTTGAAAAAAACAAAAAACATTTTAAGTTCCATTTTCTAAACTACATTATTTACCCAAATTATCAAATATTCAATATTGGGTAAAAAACACACGGCACGTATTCGGTCGAATTCGGAATCCTAAATTTTTACCGAATATTCGGTACATCTCTAATATATACACACACACACACACACACACACACACACACACACACATATATATATATATATATATATATATATATATATATATAGTTGCGAATTAAAGAAAAGAACCAAACAAAGCTTAATAAAAACGTATAAATGAATTACGATAAAAGTTATACTTTCTCGCTAAGGTCGATATTCATTAATTAATCTTGCTCTAGTTTGGTTTGTAAACTCTTAATTAACCGATAATATTAATTGACCCTTTTAATTTGTTTCCTCTCTCTCTCTCTCTCTCTCTCTCTCTCTCTCTCTCTCTCTCTCTCTCTCTCTCTCTCTCTGAGTTTTAGTGAATTCTGAGTGGAATTTTAGTGAAAAGGCGAAATTTGGCTTGTGTCAGTGTAGTGATTTGGAATCGTTCTTCCAATTATTGTTTTGGCGTACATCGAATTCTTTGCGGTCGCCGCTGTCGTTCAGCGGTTGCGTTGTCATTGTTAATTAGTTTTGTTGAACTTTTTGTCTATCGTCTTTATTGGTTGTTTTCTATTCATGTTGCTTATACAGGGTGTCCCAGAATTAACTATCTATTTCAATGAAATCGGACAAATTTAATAAAAACTGACATAATTTTGTGTTTATTACTAAATTATGATACAAAAACAAATAGATTTATAAATCATAAGTCAAAACTTTATTGAGAAGTTTCAACATGTGAACCGTCTGTATCTCTGCAAATTTCAAATCTATCCTCAGCGCTGCGAAACACATTTTGAAGCATTTCAGGTGTTATCTCCCGCACTGCCAACTGGATGCGTTCTTTTAGTTCAGCTAAACTATTGATCTTTTGGCGATAAACCTTTGTTTTTATGAAACCCCATGCAAAGAAATCCAGGAGTGTCAAATCCGGAGAACGCGGAGGCCAAGGTCGAGGTCCTCCACGTCCAATCCACCGATTCGGAAGGCGTCTGTTGAGGTATTCTCGAACAATTAGAGCATAATGACATGGTGCTCCATCTTGTTGAAACACAACATTATCAAGAATGCCATCATCAAGAAGCTGTGGTTCGAGAAACCGCTGAAGCATATCAAGGTAGACGGTACCTGTTACACTTGCTTCCGCAAAGAAGAATGGGCCATAAATTTTGGATTTGGTCATTCCAAGCCACACGTTAACTTTTGGAGAGTCTCTCTGCCATTCTATGACTTCAGACGGTCTTTCATTGGACCAGATAATGAAAAAATTATGAAAATAAAATTATGAACAAAATTTAGAAATTTATACATTTTTAACACATATTAAACATGATAAACAAATAAAAGTGTGTTTTTAAAAAATTTGTCCGATTTCATTTAAATAGATAGTTAATTCTGGGACACCCTGTATAAGTTGTTTCTTTGTGGTGTCCTTGTTGGTTTCGATTTTAGATTTTTAGGTTGTTATTCGTAATTTTGTTTAGTTTGTTGTTTTGGTGTCGTCGCATTTTTTTGTGTGTTGCTGATGTTAAAGAATATGGCTGTTGTTCGTTCTTGTGTTGTTGGTTGGTTGGTTGGTTGTTCTTTATCGTATTTTTAAAGTTTCGTTATAATTGTATTATTATTTATTTTTCTTTTTCTTTTTTTAGAAATATTATAACAACCTAACTTTGAAAAATTTGTACAATATATACGCAAGCAGTTGTGGCAGGGATACCACACCGGACGGAATAATTGAAAGTACGTAAAAGTCTATGTATAGAAATATATTTTCGACACGGTATACGTTTGGTATAGAAAACAAATAAGGTATAAATATAGAAATTAGCGTAACCAAAGTATTCTTCTTTGCAAATAATATAAAATAGCTTAAAAGTAGGTTCTTTCTACGTAATCTTCCAAACTTTCATTTGACTTTTCAAAAGGTACTTAATTAGATGATGCGAAGGATCCAAGTAATAAAACTATGATTATTACGCGTAGATTTAATGTTTTATTTTAAAATGATGCGTGATAGGTATAAAGATTTAAGCAGGTATAGGTCGAGAATTTTCTTTCTGAAGAGGTGTGGGCGTAGGCCTAAATCTTTTTAAGAGGTATTGAAAAGTTTTTCAGAACTACGGAAATGCTTTTGAGAGGTGTAAAAATCTTTTTTCGGAGGTATATAGAAATGAACTCGAAATGCCATCCCGAATTCTCCAATGAAAATATGACAACTTTTTTTAATGCAGGAAGGAGGGGCCAAGGGCAAGTGCCCGCAAAAACGCCCCCCCCCCCACCTCCAATAAAGGAAGAAGAGAGTCAGAATCAAGGTCCAAGATGTTCGAAATGCCTAGACATTCTGCGTTTGAAAGACTGGAGGTCAGACACAGGAGGAAAGATGGATTGAGGAGGGTTGTTCCAGAGTTCACCGGTTGAGTAGATGAAAAATTGAAAATACCGATTAACCCTTGCGTTAGACAGTTGGACAGAAAAAGAATGAAAATGCGTCAAAAGTCTGGTGCTGCATAGTGCTCTACTTAAAGGAGGAGGCATGCAGTTAAAAAGTTTAGAAGAACAGTGTCCATTATAATAGCGATAGTAAAGAGAGACTGAGACACCATTGCAGTGAAGAGAGACAGATTGAAGACAGTCAGTAAGAGACGAAAAGAGATGAGACGAAAAGCCTTTGATTCCACCCAGTCAAGTAAAGCTGCGTGGGTTGAGCCACCCAACACATAAGAAGCTACTCCATACAGAGGCGAACAAGACCCTGTACAGAGACAGCAACTGAGTGTGGGTGAAAAAAGCTGCGGAGCCGGTACAGCACACCTAACTTCTTAGAAACTGTTTTAGAAAGAGAGTACATGGGATCTTTCTAGGAAAGATCACGAGAAAAGGAAAGGCCAAGAATGATAAGAGAAGAGGAAGGATTGAGTTGTGTATTGTTGAAGATAAAGGGATAGTCGTGTGCAAAACTGTGGCGAGCATACATATGAAGGAACTGAGTTTTTGAGGCATTGGAAGCCACAAGGTTTTCTCTGCCCCAGTCATAGATAGTAGAAAGATCAGAAGTTAGGTGCATCATAGCCGTCCTACGCGAAGCATGGAGTGATTGTTGAGAGGGACCCTTTGGGAAGGGGTTGGAGAAGTGAAGAGTGGACTCATCGGCATAGAAGTGGATAGGACAGGAAGTGTGCAATTTAATAGATCATTGATAAATGAAATGGAAAGACTTGATGACAGGACAGAACCCTGAGCAACACCACTATTAATAGCTTTAGGAGAAGAACAGTGGTCATCTACAACCGCAGCTATAGATCGGCCAGAAGGAAAATTATTGATGAAGGCACAGATAGAAGGATAGAAACCAAAAGAGAGAGAGCAGTTTCGAAATTAAAGATTTGTGCCAGACTCTATCAAAAGCTTTTGATATGTTTAGCACAATTGCAAACGTTTCACCGAAATCCCGAAAGGAGGATGACCAAGAGTCAGAGATATGCAAAAAGGTCGCCAGAAGGAACTTCCAGCACGAAGGAAAAGTATCAGATGAAAGACAAAGACAAAAGGGTTTGCCCTAGGCAGGGTGTCAGCACAGAAGGACAGTTTTTGAGAACAACAGGAGGAACATTATCAGGACCATACGCCTTCCTAGAGTTGAGCTCAGATACGACAGAAAAAACATCTTTGGAAGATATTCTAATCTTAGACATAATTAAGCCAGAGGGAGATGGAGGAACAGTACAGGAATCGTCCAGGGTTGAGTTGGAATTGAAAATTTGAACGAAGTGTTCATCTTTATCAGAAGAGACGGCAACTGAACCGTCGGAATGGAAAAGAAGAGGGGACGAAGAAGTAGTAAAACTGTCGGAAAGATATAATATCACATTTTATTACGAACTGAAGCCAAACTGCAATTCCTTTGAACTTCTCCATTCGCATCAAATAACACGACCGATGGCAAATGGTATAAAAACATTATAATATTTATACTACAGAACATATGAGAAAATCTTATACCTCTGTTCGTTCCAAAGTAACCTATATATGTATGCATATATATATATATATAGTTTAAATGCTGTGCAGTCAGCAGAAAAAAACCTTTTTCCTTTCCTAATTTGAAACTAGAATACGATTGAACGAGATTAGGTGGAAGATATGAATAAATAACGTCGACCGAAAAGCGGTGCAAGCACAATATAGAAAAATGTGGTGAAATGTGGTGGTGTGAAAGTGGTGAAAAATTATTTTTGTTTTGCCTAATTTTTTCTTTTTTTTCCTAAGGAACGATTCTGGGATTTCTTTTACAGTTAAGTCGAACCATTTGTGATCAGGTGACTGAATATAAATATACCAGTTTAGGTCGTCATTCAAGCCTCGTGAGGCCACTATTATAGTGTCTAGTTAATTAGAAATAAATTAGCCCAGACTAAAGTCTAAATTTAGTTATTTTATTTAATTTTACCCATATTCATCACTAATTAAACTAGGTTAGTTCAACTTCAGGTTAGGTCACTATTGAGGATGAGAAGTGTGAATATACCTCTAGGAAAAGTCTCAAAATAAAAAGAGGAAGGATATTTTTCCAAAATCAAGAAATCTTAAAAAATGGAAATGAAGTCGAGAGAGAAGAAATGCCATTTTGTGGCCGAATTATCACCATGTAACAAAATTTTGGAAAATTTGTGTTTATCTTATTTTTTTGGTGTTTCTTTATGTTTTTGGGTGCGCTGAATTAAAAAAATCGCATTAGTTTTCTCGTGAAAACTCTAGTTTCTTCTGAAAACCATAATCTATTTTTTGTACTTAGTGGTTTATCAGAGAGCAAAATCACAATGAAGAAAAGGAAAGGAAAATAAATATATTTCATATTTAAAGATATATAATGTATATATAATGTATATATATATAATGCGTATATAATGTGTATATATGATGCACCCAAATATAATATGAACATAAATATGCTCACAAATCTCAACGGATAATGCTTAAAAATGTACATTTGAGCGACTTTTTCTCTCGTAGTCCCGGGGATTATCTCGTATTAAACACCAGATATAGTCGCCCATCATAACTTCGTCCCATTTTCCCTGATATCTCCTCTCCATGGTTTGTTTATCTTGGTGAAAACGTTCACCATGTTCTTCACTTACGTCACCCAAATTTGGTCTGAAGAATTCTAAATGCGAGTCCAGATAGTGTAACTTCAGGGACATTCTACAACCTAACCTTTGAAAGTGTTTGAGTAGATTTTCTACTAGCGCTTTGTAGTTGTCGTTCTTCTTGTTACCTAAAGATCCATGGACTACAAACCGAAATGACTGCCAAGCATTTTTTCAAGAACTGTCATTTTTTCTTCTAACTCTTTAGATGCTAACATGCGTCTCACTTGAGGTCCAAAAAATATTCCTCCCTTGATTTTAGCTCCAGAAAGTTTGGGAAACATTGAACGTATATGATAAAGAGCATCACTTTCAGCATCCAAAGCTTTGATGAATTGCTTAATAAGACCAAGCTCGATATGCAGTGGGGTAGCAAAATTTTGTTTGTTGGAACAAGACCTTCGTTAAGGACATTGTGTTTGCCTGGATTAAGCTCATTTCTCACGGGCCATTCCTTTCTGACAAAGTGCTCACCATCTGCTCTGCTGTCCCAAAGGCAGAGGAAACACGAATATTTAGTGTAGCCGCCCTGTAGTCCAAGCAGGAATCCTAGCATTTTGAAGTCTCCACATACATCCCATCTATGTTCAGTGTAGTTTATTTTGTCTAGCAACTCCTTTACATTTTCATATTCTTACTTCAATTCAACCGAATGAGTCACAGGAATAGATTGAAACATGTTTCCATCATGTAGTAGGACGCCTTTTAAACTTCTAATTGAACTGTCAATAAACAAACTCCAATCAGCAGGGCTGTATTCAATTCCTATCTCAGCAAAAAGGCCATTCACATCACAGCAGTAGCAAAGAGAGCTCGATGCAAAACAGGAGTAGAAAGAAGCGTATCGCAAATGCCTATTCCTGTAGAAAGAGATCTTGACACTTGGCTCCAGAAGATTCCACTCTTTAAGGCGGGACGTCATAATTTCTGCATTGGTTTTCGTAAGATTCATATCCCTGACCATGTCGTCTATGTCTTTCTGGTTGGGGAAATGGGGTGACGCATTGGAGCTTGCCTCGAAGTCAGCATCTTCATCTTCATCGGAGGATATTAAAGGCATTTCTTCTAATTCCTCCATGGTGGGTGGGTATGGAACGGGTAAATCTTCATTATGGGGGACTGGGGCAATAGAAGATGGGATATTTGGATATAGGACATTTTTTTCGATCTTTACCTCTCTTGTAGAGTGAAATGTCTACCATGCAGAAGTAGCAATCATCGTGGTGATTGGTTTGCTCCCTCCAAATGCGAGGAATAGCAGCAAATGGCATGCCTTTTCTGGCACGTCTCAGCCATCTTTCTAATGTGGAACGGCAGCTTCCACAGCAAAAGTGAAGTGCCCATGATTTATCTTGATCACCCATGGGCATGCCAAAGTAAGCGTGATATGCTGTACAAAACTTCGTTCCTGTGTCAATTTTGTGCGTTACTTGCTTTGGATTGATGAAATGGCTGCAAACATAACAAAATGAATCTGCAGAGTGTCTGCAGGGCCTATTGGTAGCCATCACCATATAATTCTAATTTAAATATCTGAAAAATACAAAAAACATTTTATAAACAGAAATAAGAAACCAAATGTGTACAAATATTTAATAATGGGCCTTAACCAATAAAAATATTACTAATAAACCCCAGTTTTGGGGACATTTTGAATTTTGCACTTGAAATTACTTTCGCTATCTCAGAAAAATGCCTTAAATAAAATGGCGAAAAAGTAAGATTTCTAAATTTGACCATATCATAAAAACTATAGTTTTCCGACCAAAACTGATGCCAAATCTGTAATCAGCGTGGCCGAAACATATAGAAAAGATCGAAAAATCAACATAAACAAAAAATTGTTGCCCAGTGAATTATCAAAGTAGTTTTTAGTGTTCTTCACAGTCTACGGTCTGACTTAGTCTCTTTTGCAGTCTGCCTTACAATTTCTTTAACGGTCTTCCTTACAATTTACTGTCCAATTTGCTTTACAGTTTTCTTAAGTGTATTTCACAGATAAATGTACTCGTATTAAATAAAACAAAGTTCTTAACTTGCTTTAATTCTTGTTTTTTTACATCCCGTTATATGTTATAATGTTTCAGACCAACAAAGACCCTAGGATCCACTCATGGCTGGTCTACCTAACTGTGTTCGTAATCGTGTATTGTGTATGTCCTCCGTGGTGCCGGAGGGGACCTACAATTTTACGTGGGTTCCGAACCACAAGAACATAAGAAATTCATGTAAAACTGCCGGTAAATTGGCAACGACCAATTTTTACGAAACTAAATAATTATCAATTTAAAAATAATTAATTATCGATTTAAAGCTAAGGATAGAATCTCTCGATCCAGAGGATCAAGTCATAATAAACTACTATCCACAAATATGTTACACTCTATATCTATTTATAACGGACATGCAAATATATCAGATCCAAAGAATCCAGTCAATTTCATTACGGTATCCATCAAGTCACGGTCCATATCGATTGCGGACCAAGTCAAAATTTACAACCATATACATTACAATATATACACTTAGGAGGAAAAGTGTAGTTGTGGCTGTAAAGACTGTACAGGAATGTAGAAATGTGTGTGCACCCATTATGGGTCTCCCATTTAAAGGTGTTTGTGGGGCAAGTGAAGATCATGAGTTTTTCAATACCTCACAGTACTATGGGGGGCACCGCTCGGCAGAGGAATCTCTTTAAGTGGGGTGTGTAAGGACAGAGAGTATCCTCTAACCCAAGACGCTGCCTCCCTATATCCCACAACACTTGTGTTGAGCTGTGGGATCTATCCCCACAAAGGCTTAATTTTACTACCTTAAACTATACCCTTTCTATCAACATGCGCGTCTAATCGATTTTTAAACATGTTTATAGACGTGCTACTAATTACTTCTACCGGCAAACTATTCCAGGTATTTATTATTCTATGCGTAAAAAAGTTTTTCGCAACTGCTGTCTCGAACCTTCTACTTGTCAACTTACACCTGTTATTTCTAGTCCTATTATATTGAGATATTTCGAAAAAGCTATCTCTATCTACGTTATCAAACCCATTCATAATTTTGAAAAACTGGATTAAATCACCCCTTAACCTCCTAGTCTCGAGTGTAGTCAATTTTAATTCCTTAAGCCTATCCTCGTACGACTTTGACCTAAGAGACGGAATCATCTTAGTTGCTCGTCTTTGAACTCTTTCGATTTTGTCTATATCTTTGCGCATATGCGGATTCCAAAATTGGACCGCGTACTCCAAATGGGGTCTAACTAATGATTTATAAAGAGGAACTATAATATCGCGCGATTTGTACTCAAAATTTCGAGCTATAAAACCTAACACTTTGTTCGCCTTATTGACCGCTGCTGTACTTTGTTTCGCTACTTTTAAATCACCAGTGACTATAACTCCTAAATCTTTTTCCTGCTCTACGCTTGTTAAATCTTTCCCTGACATACTATACGCAAAATTACCGTTACGTGAACCTATATGCAAAATTTTGCACTTATCGACGTTAAATCTCATTTGCCATGTGACTGACCAATCAACGATTTTATTCAGATCTTCCTGAATTTTACCTCTATCTTCGTCATTAATCGCCCTACCACCCAGCTTCGTGTCATCCGCAAACTTTGAAACTGTACTGACTAGGCCGACATCTAAATCGTTAATATATATAAGAAAAAGCAAGGGGCCAAATACAGAACCCTGAGGAACGCCACTCGCTACATTAGCCCAACACGACTCCGCTCCATCAACGACCACCCTCTGTTTCCTGCCTCGCAACCACTCTTCTAGCCAATTTATTACTACACCCCTGATTCCATGAGCCTTAGTTTTTTCAATGAGTCTTTTGTGCGGCACGGTGTCAAACGCTTTTTGAAAATCTAAGTACACTACATCAACCGCCCGATGTCTATCGTAAACGTCAACCACGCTTTGGAAAAATTCTAAAAGATTAGTTAAGCAAGATTTGTTTCGCCTAAAACCGTGCTGCGTGTTTCTAACCAGATTATACACTTCTAAATGTTCGACTATACGATCCCTAATTATTGATTCCAGTAGCTTACCTACAACAGACGTTAAACTGATTGACCTATAATTTCCCGCCGCACCTTTATCGCCTTTCTTAAAGATAGGTGTTACGTTTGCTAACTTGAAATTATCTGGTACGCACCCCTCAGAAATAGACGCATTAAAAATCTTTGTTAGCGGCACAACAATGCTATCTTTTAATTCTTTTAGTTGTATGGGATATATGGAATTCGGACCCGGTGATTTACGCGTTTTCATGTTATCAATATAGCGCATTACTTCCCCTTCACTAACGACAATATTATCCAAAATATTACCATTATCAAAAGGTATTATGTCTATGACCGTAGGGATATTCGTTACATCTTCTATAGTAAAAACTGACTTAAAAAATTCGTTTAGCAAGGTAGCCATTTCCTTGTTTTCAGAGACTAGATCTCCATTTACATTTTTCAATGGACCCAAGACACTTTTTACTGGATTTCTATTATTGACGTATTGAAAGAATCGCTTGGGGTTTTCTTTACTGTCACGAGCTATGGAGATTTCAAATTCGCGCATGGACTTTTTTATTACACTTTTCGCTTCACGCCTCAGAGATATGTAGTTGTTTCGTAACAACAAATTGTCTTTATCGCACTTATGTTGCCTATAAGCCCTATCTCTACTCTTTATAATGTTTCGTACTCTAGAAGTAAACCACAAGGGCTTGTTGTTTACTTTCGCACGCTTAATTTTGTACGGTACACATTCCTCATTTATAGTCCTAAATACCGTTTCGAACGATTCCCACATTAGTTTTGTGTTGGAGTTCCCCATCACGTTTTCCCAATTGACGTGTGACAATTTATTTCGAAATTTACATTACATACTGTACATATATATACATTTCTTGGTCAAAAGAGTTACATCACCTTAGAATCTATTTATCTCTTTTTCTTTTTTTTTGCCTGACTCACGTCACTGTCAGGAAGGTTTATTTAAATGACATTAAATTTATATCGAGAAGACTTCTTCTTTTGTTTTCCTCATAAACTTGAAAAGAAAACATGAGGAAAACTATTTAAGACATCTCCAGCTTTGGCCAGAAGAGTTACTACATCATTCTAGAACTTTTTAAGTTTGGTTGTTAAAGTCAAATGAAACCCGCATGCTGCTTTTGAGTAATGATACGCGGTTCATGCATTGAATTTCACACTACTTTGTGGTTTAAATATACTTACCAAGAAATTGGCTAAAAGTGAAAAAGTATGACATATTAAATCAAATATAGCGAGTGATAATTACACCAAATCTTTCTGAGGAAGTTCACAAATATTGACACGCGATGATAAATTTATTATCAGCACTCAAAATACATCAGTGATGTTACGAGTAATTTCTGTTTGTACTTCCCGGACTCATCCAGAAACTTTTAAGGTGAAGCAACTCCTTTGGCTATATATATATATATATATATATATATATATATATATATATATATATATATATATATATATATTTGTGTGTGTGTGTGTGTGTTTCTCAAAATGAAAGTAGTTTTTTTATTCACACTCGGAGATTATAATATCTACCACCTACTGACAGTCGAGGCGGAAGAGAGGGTGAGTAGAAGGAGAAAACAGATGCCCGGGCTCAACCAAACGTGCTCGGACAGGTTTTTCTAAATGAGAGCATGTTCTCGTTGTGGGTTTGGGGATCCGAACATATTACCCCTACAAGGAGCCCGGCAGGCTCGCTGAAACATGGCAGTAGGTTCCATCAGTGACGGAACGCCAACACTTCTCACAGGACGTGGGAGAGAAACTTACCCACTCCTTATGTCAGAGAACGCAGTGGAGGTCGAGGAGGGAGGACAAAATACAAAACGTCGATTCTTCTGATACCCCAGCAACATTCCACTCATCTGTCAGGGTTGGTTAGTTGATCCATTTTCCTTCTCCGTCTAAAAGAGAATACTGATACAGGTTGTAACGCCACCAACCGGGTTGGAAAAGTTTCCTTTTAAAAGGAGAACTAGTTCGAACCAAATACATTATTCGCAGTGAGCTCGTAACTTTAATTCCCCTCCCCTTTTCTCCCCTTTTCTCCCCATTTCACCCCATTTCTCGAACTGGCTTGGGAAGACCTTCGCTGTGTTTCACCCATCAAGACTTCAACATTTATGAGAAATTAAAATATAAGTGAGCATAAATTATATTATATTATTATGAATCATAATACAGTATAATTATATTATGAAAAAAATTCTGTTTTAAAATTATTATTTTTTTTATATTGGGAATTATTTTGAAATTATTAAAATTTCTATTTGACCCTTTGACGTTGGCTATATTTTTCTCTAAACCCAAAAAGGATAAGTTTTATTATTATTCAGAACTAAATATTTTACTAACTAATCATTTAAATGACACACATTTTGGATCACTTTTCCGACAACTAAACGACAACGTAGAAACATGCGATATAATACAATTTATATGATTATTTCTGATAGGTCTGCCTGCAAGTTCCGCAAGTTGTGAAAGGGTTAAAATTCTCCCTATTTGAAATAGATCGCTGCATGAGGAGCATTGTGAATTTTAAATAGAATTATATATATTTCCTTTTGCTTAAAACGACTCTTTTTAGAATATAAATTGCAATGTTTTACTGTGTAATGTAAAACTACTATATATATATATCTATTGGTCTGTTGACAGTAGGCCGTATAATAATGTAATTTGTAGTGAACGCTTTTATTATATCTTTTCTTCATTATTTCTTTACTCTTCTTCCTACTTTACTATATCTCTATTGCTCTTTCTTTAATTTATCACTTTCCTCGTATAGTTTCCGGTAGCGACGCCGAGTTCTGACTCTAAAAGACCGTTACAAAACGAAGGGGGGGAAGGTTATTAATACTCTTATTAACACTATTACGTTTTATTAATTTCGAAAGTGGTTTAGTTAATTAGGGGATATGCGAGTATGAAATATTACTAAATATATTTAGGTCGGAGAGGGACAACACAACTTATTTATTCTACGTTACATTTTGCCCAACTACGCGTAACGCGTTCTGCCTCAAGACTGAAAAACCGTTATAGGTATAGTCCACTCTCCGGGCCTATTTAGGATTACCAACCCTACCCATTTTAAACAATTCAAATCTAACAACCATGCTTTATCGTAATCATCACAATTTTTAGTAAATTTATATTAAACATTATCTTATTTAATTAAACAAATTAATATTCTTAACTAAGCATTACTACACTCGCATCACCCCCTTGAAAATAAGTTTTTCCATTAGGAAAACTTATTAATATCGTTTAACAATGTCAATAAATTTATTCAACAAACTTATATATTTTGCAACACTTATTCAAGTTTAGAATAGACAAGAAATAATAGAATGACAATTCCCATACATATATTGTATCATATTATAAAACCGAAAACTTTATAATTTTCACATTTGCATAAAATAACATTTCACTCTAATAATTAAATTACAACCTGTAACTAATCTATACATGCCAAAAAAAATAACAGAAAATTTTCTTACAGTGGCTACACAAATCCAAGTTCACAATCTATTCCCGCGATTTCTCATCAACGATCGCTTTACATTCGAAACAATTATTTGTATAGTTATACAGTTACTATCAGGGCAACATAGAAAAAAATAAGAAAAAGTTTACATAAAATACTGACCAAGAGCGCACATACTATTTCACGAAAAACAATTGGGCAATAATCGGACCCTTTTCACTTATAATTTCATTAGATAATAATCAGTACATTTTTTGCTGGACGTTGTTTAGATGACTCCGCACGCTGACAACGGATTTCAATTTTCAATCGCAGCTCTCCTGCTCACTTCGCTAGAATGCAAGGGATTGCATCAATCAATATGCAACAGGGCAGCACGCTATAATGGTTCCGCTCTCTCTCCAATGGCGAAAAAAAAAAAAGAGACGTCCAATCTAAAAGGATCAGGGGGGGAGATATCTGAAAGCGGGACCACGCGCTGGAATTGGACGGAATTTGCAATTCTAGAAGTCGATGAAGAAACTCGCCTTGTCTCATCTCCACTTTTGTCGGTGAACGCTGCTCTTCCTACGTCCAGCTGAAAGACTCTTCTACTGGCAACAATCAAACGATGACTCCGCCGTAGGCCGTTTCCCAACGAACCTACTGTATGTCTGTATGGACAGTACAGTCGTAGGCGCCCGTTCAAGCTCTCGTGGCTTGTCTACCGCGCGCTTTGTTGACACATATTTAGCGAAGCATTCGAGCAACGTGACCAGCTACTGCCCGAAAAATACCAGTAGACCATCTTCGATCGAAATTTCGTGTACCAAGACCCTGCACACGTAAATTTCTCTTCTCTTCCGGAACTGTCCTGCGCCAAGTCCCTGCGCATTCGGTTCCTCTCTTCTCTCTCTCTTCCGAAACCATCCTGCGCCAAGTCCATGCGCATTCTGGTTTCTCTTCTCTCTCTCTCATTGGTGATCGATCACCTATCCGGTCGACTAAACTCACTTGATGGAACTCGGATTCAACTTGGTTGACCCCAAACTGAGTCTTGCAATTTTGAAAAAAAAGTTTATTCTAAACGTGTTTCTGTACTGCTTATCATTTCATATTTAATTTATCAAATTCTTTCGACAATTCACTTCGAAATACTAACTACACATTTGCTCTGGCCAAATTCACGGAAAAAAATATAAAAATTTCGCAAAAATTTAATCAAATCTAGTTACCAATAAGGTCACTTATGGCAGTCACAGCAGAGAAGATAAAAAAAGTCATAAAACGCTAAACAAAATTGTACAGTATAAATATAAAGCGCCCATACATAGTAACTGTTTGTATAATTTAAGAATTATTATTGTTCAAACTATCGTCAGAAATCACCTCAATACCTCTAAATACAAAAGACAAAAATGAACCCCAGAAACTTCATGTCATCCATTCTCTGACAATCATGAACCCTCTTGCTTTGAGGAGGAGCACACAGACGCCACAAAAACGTTACTGGCTATCTATGAGGCTCCATTTCCGAGTGTACACTTGAGTCAATGTTTCAAATGCACTAGTTAACTCCGACTGAAGGTTTAAACAATAATAATTTTCTAAACAGTTATTAAAAAGTAAAAAAAATTTAAATATTACTACCAAAAATTATTTTAATACAGTAATTCCAACTTGAAACGTCAAATTTCATAAGAATTGAACTTGCAATTCGCAAATTACATCTGAGATACAACTCTCTCCTTCAACAGAAACCTCAGTATGGTTTTCAAATCACAGAAATCTCAGCAATTTATCGTTTCCAAGTGAAAATACAAATTTTTATCGTTATACTAAATAAGAATAGATCATATGTACTAAAAAATTACACACAATCCACTGTAAACAAAACTAAAACATTTCCTAATTGAGAGCGGTCGCTTTGTTTGTAAGCGAACCTCTATACAAATATCCCTAACCGAATGAAACTGCATTATATCCTAACATAATTTCGTAATATTTTCCATGCAAACGCTCAAACTAAAAAAAAGGACATTTTTCATTTCTAATTCCAAATTAAAACATCCTTTTTAGAATACAATCTAAATTTGAACTAAAAATTTTACCATTGTCATTGAACTGGAAAAAAATAAAAATCGGCCTATCTGTACAAATAAATTTGATTATTGAATGAATTTATAAAACGTAAACAATATATGAAAAGAATTTCTACACAAATTTCTGTAATTCAAAAAAATTATAATATCGAGATTTAGTAAAATGTGTACCGTAACTCACATTGGCCGCCAAAATAAAAATAAAATTTTCTGCCGCTTTTAGGCCTATATTTAATAAATTCAATGTTATGCGTGAAAGAGCTATTAAGAATTTAAGTCAACATTTGTGCTTTTTAAAGAAAAATCCTATGCTTATTTATGTTAAACCAATGAAAATTTTGTTAAATAACTAAAAATTTACTACTCAATAGACATACCGTAATAACGGTTAATCTCCGAACAATATTTTACGATAGGCCTACAAGAAATTCTTCTTAAGTACGATACAATAGCCTTTTACCAAATATGTCGGAATTGTCGTGAAATAAACGAAAGAAACAGAGAAAAAAATAATAACAGCTTACCTACCAAATTGTATATAATTAATGAGTATAAAAAAATATCCAAAACAACTTTTATAGAAAATTTCACAACACAATTTAACACAATCCTATACGGCCCAATCTGACAATTTTTAATATCTTTAAGATTTATTTTTCGATTTGTCCCTTAACTGTAACGTAATCCTATTTTAGCGCGAAGCGAGCAAAGCAAAAAGCCCGTAAACCTATATTTACAAAATAATCCTATTATTATATACAGGCAATCGAAATATAATCAAAAATCTGCTAATGAAACCCAGAAAATTTCTCATGTTCATGAAATGGTTTTGAATCGGTACAAATTTTCGCTAAACATTTTAAAGACCATATAAAACGTGTATCATATTTAAACTAACAATTCACTTACGTACAAATCGTTATTCTTATTATTATTATTACAATTTTCACTAATTCCAAAAGTTTTAAACAAAAAGTAAAAAGGTAAGCTGAAAGTAGAGATGAAAAAAAAGAAATTTGAGTCTTCAGGCAGCACGATAATTTTCAAACTATACCCTCTCCAACCGAAATGAACAAAATTTAACGTAATAATGACTCGCAATACTGAGTCGGACAAACGAAAAGCAACGGAACTGGACGAAACAAATTGAATTCTTAGGCGCGAGTCAGGGACGCTATCAGACGCGAAGGCAAGCGCCATTTTTAAATTTTATTTACAATGAAATTTTAAGGCATGAAAATCGAAATTTGCCTGCAAACGGGGTAAAATTTTGCATTTAGATATTTTAATAATCGAAATAAAATATTCATTAACGCTATTTGTTATTATACCGGGTTTTAAGAATTTTAATGGAAATACTAACACGTGGGTAAGCCTCACAAAATATGATGTAAGAGGACCACCGCTAGCACCAAATGTAGTGAACGGGTTTTATTATATCTTTTTTCATTATTTACTTACGCTTCTTCCTACTTTACTATATCTCTATTGCTCTTTATTTCATTTAACTGTTTCTTCGTATAGTTTCCGGTAGCGACGCCGAGTTCTGACTCTAAAAGACCGTTACAAAACGAAGGGGGGGGAGGTATATTAATACTCTTATTAACACTCATTACGTTTTATTAATTTCGAAAGTGGTTTAGTTAATTAGGGGATATGCGAGTATGAAATATTACTAAATATATTTAGGTCGGAGAGGGACACACACAACTTATTTATTCTACGTTACATTTTGCCCAACTACGCGTAACGCGTTCTGCCTCAAGACTGAAAAACCGTTATAGGTATAGTCCACTCTCCGGGCCTATTTAGGATTACCAACCCTACCCATTTTAAACAATTCAAATCTAACAACCATGCTTTATCGTAATCATCACAATTTTTAGTAAATTTATATTAAACATTATCTTATTTAATTAAACAAATTAATATTTTTAACTAAGCATTACTACAAATTATATTAATGAAAGATTGTTTATGGGTCACCAATTTGAACTTTCGATCAAATAATAAATGTCATTAATAAAAGGAAGTGATTAAAAGGCTTCGTTGGAGTTTCTCTTAATTAAGCCAAACGAGTAAAGAAATATATATTTACTGAACTTGAATTGAAATAGGCAATTAGGCCTACATGTGCTGACTGAATCGAGATTAAATGTTTATTATATTGAAGGACAAATGCGCTGTATATAAATGACACTAGAATAATGACATGAATCATATAATAACGCGCGAGCGAACTTAGAGTATTTAGAGTTGAAAAGGTATGACACGAGGCTGTGGAAAGGTCTGCTGGATTAAGTCTGGTATCTTGTCTGACGTCAGCTTTACTGAAGTGATTTTTGAAGGAACTGAACTGGTGTTGCGATGTGTGACCTCATCTTCGAAGAGGTGAGGTGAGGGGGGCAATTGGTATGCATCGATGAAGCGAGGTGGTCGCCTTGGGAACGTTCACCAAAAACTGTCTTGATCTGGTCGACGATAAACAAATTGTAGCAGAGAGGCGATCGAGAGTAAAATCTTGCGCTGGCATGGCAACAACTGAATGCCTACAAGTGTCTGCCTGTACGAATCGCTGCGGGAATGCTTGAAGTATAGTACTGTACACTAATATATACTGTATATAAAACCTAATTTAACTAAACCTAACTAGTTATGAGGGTAACAAAAGGAGTGAATTCCTTAAATGACAACTACTGTCCCCTTGAAAACATCCCATTTTCTATAAATCACCCTTAAAAACTTCTCTACAAGTAATTAATCAATTTCGCAAACACGAGAGGAAAAGACTTTTAAACTTATTAACCATTAGAAATTCTAACAAACATTTGAAAATTACTTTTCACGTCACGATTGAAAGTTTGTCTTCAGTAAAAATGAAAGTTTTTTAATGAAGTTGTGTAAGTTTTATAAAATAATGTTTTGGAAGAAAGTTTCGTTTGAAAGACAAAATTTTGAGGCGCTTTCTTCTTTTTTAAGTTCATTTCTGTTATGGTAATTTTCACACAGATCACATTTAAGTCTATTAAAGTTCTTCAAACTTAGGTTAAACTTCCATACACAAAGTTTTACACTTCGATGCGGATAACTATATATATATATATATAATAATAATAATAATAATAATAAAAAAAATGAGGTGTAAGGCGAAAAGTATTTTTATCACGTATAATTATTTTTAACATTTCGGCAATCCCCTTGTCCATCTTTTACAAATTTATGGATTATAATCTAAATCTGAACAATTCCAAATTGGCGTAAAAAAATAATTTCTTTTTATCATTTTGAGACTCGAAAGTTTGGGGTCATTTCTGTAATCAACACTTAAAAAAAAAAATTAAAAAAAATAAAATATCCAAGTCATTTTTTTAAACTTTATTTTAAAAATTTCGTGTGATATTTCTCGAGTTTTAAACTAAAAATATTCAAAACATTATGTGGATTTGCTTTGGATACCGCTACGTTAATTTAAAAATTAGTAACAACTTTCAAAAGTTATTAAAAATCACGTTATCCTCAATAACAATAATAGTTTGGGTTGTTTAACCTCCTTCGTAGCGTTAAAGATCATTGAACAGAGGGGACTTACAACTTTACCCGGGACCCGAACCATTAAAAAGGTCGCTACATTATTTGAACGCGGAGAACGGTCACCCATCCAATTACTGAACGGACCCAACGTAGGTTCACTCGATGATCTAATGGGAAATAGCGTTGTGTCAAGACCAACGCGTAACTCGCGCATCTGCAGCTATAATACAGTCAACGTAATAAGGGAGTTGCGCACAAGAACTAAATTACTCCTCAGTAATCACCCTCAGACCTTAATTGGAGGGGGGACAAGGGAAAGTGACGTAAGTGCATTTTTCAAAAATTTTGATCCGTGATTTTGAGAGTTAATGACGTGTCTAACACTTAATTCTTTAACTCGAGGAAAACAAAGGTTTTGAATCGATATTTTATTTTAACTAAGAATATTTTGTATTTGCTGATTCGCAATGTTAATTCTTAATGCCCGACGTTTAATCTCAAAATCAAGGAACACAATTTTTGTAAAATGTATTTACATTCTCACCCTCCAATTAAGAATCATAGTATCCATAGCAACCAAACAATCACTTTTCATAAGTTTTAGAGCTCGTGTCAACGTTAGATCACATTTCGGATTTAAGAAATCTAAATCTTACCAAAAACGTAATTTCACATAATATATTAGTCACCAAATCCGTAGTACAAATGTATTTTTAACCCTAGACTAGCCTTGGAATGTACCAAGCCCGCGTGATAAATAGGAAGTCGGGTACAGTGACGAACTCGCTGCACGTAATGTATTTGGCTCAACTGAGCTCCCTTAATAAAGGTGACTTCACCCATCACAGCGTCCTTTAGTGGACCAAGGACGTTAGAAAGAAAAGCCAACCAACTAAATTAAAAATAAACTATAAAAACAGATATAAAACTAAAAAATCATAAAAATTATAAATGAACAATTTATTTTTTATAATTTAAACTCTTTAAATTATACTTTGAATTTTCAAAAAAAGAAGAAAAAAGTTTGCTGTATTTAGCTTCGATTGCAGAAATGACGCCAAAATTTGGGGTCTCAAAATACTAAAAATATTTTACACCAATTTGGAATTGTAAGATTTGAATTATAATCCATAACTTCGCAGAAGATGGATAAGGGATTGCCGAAACGTTGGAAATAATTATACCATATGAAGACACATTTCATTCTTATCTCCATTATATACAGTATATATATATATATATATATATATATATATATATATATATATATATATATTGCTTTTTCTGGGAAAAGAAGGTTCTGGAACTCTGCTATGAATTTCCTACAACCTTTGCCATTTGTTACTCCATCCCACCCCGTGAACATCCCAATCAAAAAAACGAGTCCGTCCTATTCCTAAAATTATGTCACGTATCCCCCACCCCCAATAAATAAATAAATAAATAAATAAATAAATAAAAAAGATCGGAATGAAAAAACATAAAATTATTGTCTGCATGTTCAAAATAAAAGGTTCCGGAACATAATATTCTCTCTCTCTCTCTCTCTCTCTCTCTCTCTCTCTCTCTCAGCTTATTGAAGTCTTCAAGATGGTCAATGGAATAGACAGGGTAGATTACAGAAACTTATTCTCGCTTAATGCCACTCCGACAAGAAATAATGGGTTTAAACTGGAACTAAAGACATTTAGGACCTCTGTCCGCGGCAATTTCTTTTCCTATAAAATAGTTAATATCTGAAACCAGCTTCCCTCAGAGGTTGTTTCAAGCCAAAGTGTAAATGTGTTTAAAAATAGGCTGGACAAAGTACTGAATACTCTCGTGGTTTAAGGCTAAAACATAAAGTAACTCTGCAGGAGTTCGCATGCACGGTATCTCTGTGGGCATGCTAATTATAGAGCTTTTGGATCACCTGAAGATCAGGGACCCCAGCTTCTTTAGTTAGCTTTATAAGGCTAACTAATGAAAATATCACGACCTAACCCAACCAGTCGTCAAGGGTGTACAGTTGACCTAACGATTGGTTAGGTTAGGTCGTGATATTTTCATTAGTTAGCCTTATAAGGCTAACTAAAGAAGGCTGGGGGTCCTGATCTTCACGTGATCCGAGCTATTTTGGGTCATTAAAAATTTGGACTGTGTTCGAATTTTTTAAAGTTGCATTACAGATAGTTTTTCGCGATGATTTCAAATATGAAACTCATTTTTTGCGAAAAAAAATTTATTTGTACGTTATAAGTCTATGCATCAGAAATGCTTGCCAATCATGCTTAACATAAGCTCGTACAAATTTTGCCCTTTGTGACAACTCGCCTTTTTATCCTTTACAGTAGTCCATTTGGCTGCGGCTACCCAGGCAAGGTGAGTACAATCTTTGTGTATAATTTAGGTCTCGGGGGTACGGGGACAGAGCCCCCGTAATGCGCTCCTACCCTAAATTAAATTTTTTTTTTTTTTTTGCGTCCCGACTACTGTGCTTTCGCTGGTTTAGTATTACCCAGCGAAAGCCGCAGCAGCATCCTTTTTACATCCGGTAAGGACTTAACACCTTTTGCACTTAATACGTCATCAATTTATGCCGTCATTGTGACTTCCGGTAAGACGCGCCAGTTGATTCTTCCGTCAATACATTTTATCTACGTATCGTGGCGTTTTCGGCATTGCTTCTTTTTGGGCACAATCCCCACACTTTGCATTTTGTGCAAGGCATCAGTTTCGCTTAACGAAAACAATGATTATAGGTTATCACTCATTTTCACTCACCAGCAAAAAGCAGGCACTGTTCCTGCAAACAAACATCAATAAAATGTTAAATATTTATTTTCGCAAAAATTAGTTGCATACTTAGAATCAGCATAAAAAACTGTACTAGTGACAAAATTTTCATAAAAATTTAACACAGTCCAAATTTTTAATAAGATCCCCTATTTTATAGTATATTCTCCATTTTCCTGTAAAATTTCCCTGGCTACTTTTCCAGGGTTAAGTATTTTCTTCAACCTTTTTCCGTACCTGCCTCTGCATGGAGGGAGCAGAGGGTGGGGAGAGAGCCTTATACTTTTCTCTCCAGTTTTCTACTACTGCTAGAATAGCTGAAAGAAAAATAAACTTGTTTTATAACAGGAACCGCCCAGAGTCGACCGGAAGGTCTTTGAGGATTTCTCTTGTCTTGTAACTCCTTGTAACTCTCTCTCGCTCGCTCTCGGAGAGAATGGTCAAATTATCCTCTTAGACTAGACATATTATTTGCACAGTCTTCACTCACATTATTAAAACCAAACTAAAACGAACCCCTTAAAAGAAAAGACACTTTTCTACAACATCAGAAAATAGCCCCATTAAAAGTTTTTAAATTTTGTTAAAAGCTTCTTGTTGAAAACAAGAAAAGTTTTGTTTTAATTTAATTTAATAAAAGTTGCGTGAAAGAACACAGATTTCTCCCCCCCCCCCCCCGACCTTGACTCTTAAAAAAATAAAAAGCTTGGTTGTATCCTATTAGCTAAACGCAAGAGTACTACTGCGCATTTTGAAATATAATTATACATAATAACGGCTAAATAATTAAAAAATAACATAATAAATGATTACAAAATACATCCTTCTACTCTGTAATTGTAATGATGGAGGTTGTTTAACCTCCGCCTTTTTAACCTCCTCCGCAGCATCTAAGGTTATATGATGGAGGGGACTAACGGCTTTACGTGGGATCCGAACCACGGGTCGCTACATAATCTGGGCGCGGAGGACGGTCTCCCATCCAATTACCATCCAGACTCAATGTCGCTTAACTTCGCTGATTTCCAGGAAGCGGTGTGACGACACTAGCCACAACGTAGCCCTTCTACTCTTTATACTAATAAGGTTCAATGAGTACGTACTTTACCAATTAACCTTCTCAAACTCTTTTACGTTCTCTCCATAATTGTGTTAGTCGAGGCACCAATATTTATAAAATTTATATTATACGAAACCTTTATTATTTTAGCCAAACATAAAAATGAATTTAAATTCAGTTTTCTGTTTGATTAATTATTAAATTAATAATCAAATTGATGGAGGGAAATTTCATTAATTTTTTTTTTTTTTTGCCCAATAATTTCTTTAAATATATATATATATATATATATATATATATATATATAGAGAGAGAGAGAGAGAGAGAGAGAGAGAGAGAGAGAGGTGGGAGGAGGTTGTAGACACCAATCGACCAGGGAAATACTCCGGGAAGTATGTTAGGCAGAAGACAGGGAATACTGGAACTCCAGTTCCCCTGTCACTCTCCTCAGCTGATCTTTTTCCGTGTCTCATCTACCCTGTGAGCAGTTCAGCTTGCTCTCAAACACACACTCCTCCCTCTATTCTTCACTACACATACATGCATCTTGCACACTACATAATCTTTTAAAAATTAAAAAAAAATGACAACTTCAAGAGCCTCGGAGTCCCTTGCGGGAGGGGACCATAAATGTCCCCACTTCTGGCTCCTCCCCCCCTTGCCGATACCGAAAATGCAGACCCGGGCAGCGGGTTTGGTTCTGCTACGACCAATTCGAGATGTTGTGGGCCTCTGCCTGCCTGATTCACTTTTCATAAACTTCTGCAACATTCGTGGACTTTCCTTACATTTTCAATCTGTTGAATACCACCTCTCCTCTAAACCTCACCTTCTCTTCCTCACTGAAATTCGGGTGTCTGGGACGACTAACAGCAACCCCTTTTCTGGACCCTCCTACTTTCTCCATATTCAATTTCACTACAAATGTATTGCGTATATGTACGCAATGATCTAACTTGCTCTCGTATTCCCGAAATTGAATCTTCCGAATTCTACACCTTCTGACTACAGCTTACATTCCAATTTCAAACTAAATACATCTAGGCTGCGATGTCTATCTTTCTCCTAATTCTACTAACTATCCAAAATTCTTCGACTACCTCACTTCCAAAGTGGAATACATTCTATCCCTCTCCTTTTTCGCTGAATCCATTTTAGGTGATTTCAATATTCACTTTTCCTCCCATTTCACTAACATCCCTGGTGAAGACGTTTACAACTTTTCTATCTTGAATGACTTAGAGCAGATTGTACAGCACCCTACTCGTATCCCCGATCGCCTTGGAGATAGGCCCAACATTCTGGATCTATTTCTCACCTCTCATCCTTCTTCTTACTCTGTCAAATTGAAATGATTCTCTTGGGCATGGAGGCGTACATTTCATGTTCTATTCCTACAACTAATGCAAAAAATAACTTTGTTTTAACTTTGCTTTGCTTCTGAAAGACTCCTCTCTGTTGCAACAGAGAGGAGTCTTTCAGAAGGTACCATTGGCATCCAACTCCTAACATTCATTTAGTTTATATTTCTGCCCGGAATCGTGCGAAATCTGTTCTTCGACCCGCCAAAAATTCCTTCATCAGACAAAAATGTGAAAACCTATCCAATTCTAATTCTTCTCGTTCTTTCTGGCATCTAGCCAAGATCTTCTCTAACAAGTTTACTACTTCTTCTTTCCCTCCTCTTTTCCATTCCGACGGCTCAGTTGACGTCTCTTCTCCTGATAAAGCTGAACTCTCCGATCAAATTTTCGACTCCAACTCAACCCTGAACGATTCCGGTGCTGTTCCTTCATCTCCTCCTCCCTCTGACTTAATTATGTCTAAGATTAGAATATCTTTCAAAGATGTTTTTTTTCTGCCCTATCTGAGTTCAACTCTAGGAAGGCGTATGGTCCGGATAGTATCCCTCCTGTTGTTCTCAAGAACTGTGTTTCTGTGCTGACACCCTGCCTAGGCAAACTATTTCGTCTTGGTCTTTCGTCTGGTACTTTTCTTTCCTGTTGGAAGTTCGTTTTCATTCAGCCTGTCCCAAAGAAGGGTGACCGTTCTCAACCCTCCAACTATCCTCCAATTCGTTTGATTTTTTGCCTTTCAAAAGTTTTTGAATCTATCCTTAAAATGAAGATTCTTAAACACCTCTCTTCTCACAATCTTCTTTCAGTTCGTCAATATGGGTTCCGCAAGGGACGCTCTTCTGGCGATCTTCTTGCATATATCGCTGACTCTTGGCCATCCTCCTTTCGGGATTTCTGTGAAACTTTTGCTATTGCGCTAGACCAGGAGTTCTCAACCCACTTACTTTCATTACCCACCTGAAGCATTGTCGCTCACCCCGTTACCCCTAATGACGCGTAAATTAACCAAAAGTTAAAGAAATAATTTATAATCATACAATTGTCTTTAAACACCACTCTTAAATGAAATGTGTATGGCTTCCATTAGCCCCCTGCATATCCCAAATTACCCCTTTGGGGGTAATTACCCACTGGTTGATAATCTCTGCGCTAGACATATCAAACGCTTCTGATAGAGTCTTGCACAAATCTTTAATTTCCTAACTGCCCTCCTTCTGTTTCTATCCTTCTATCTATGCCTTCATCTTTAATTTCCTTTCTGGTCGATCTATAGCTGCGGTTGTAGATGGCCACTGTTCTTCTCCTAACGTTACTAACAGTGGTGTTGCTTAGGGTTTTGTCCTGTCACCCGGTCTTTTCCTTTTATTTATCAATGATTTATTAAATCGCACTTAGTGTCCTATCCTATCCACTCCTATGCCGATGATTCCACTCTTCACTCCTCCAACCGCTTCACAAAGCGTCCCTCTCAACAATCACTCCATGCATCGCGTAGGACGGCTATGATGCACTTGACCTCTGGTCTTTTTATCATACTATCTCTGACTGGGGTAGAGATTGGGGCAGAGACTTTCAATGCCTCAAAAACTCAGTTCCTTAATCTGTCTACTCGTCACAATCTTCCAAACCCGACTATCCTCTTACCTTCAACAATACACAACTCACCCCTTCCACTTCTCTTAACATTGTCAGCGTTTTCTTTGTGATTTCTTCTGGAAAGATCATATATACTCCCTTTCTAAAACAGCTTCTAAGAGATTAAGTGTGTTGTACCGCCACTCAGTTGCTGTCTTTGTACCGGAGTCTTGTCCGCCTCTATATGGAATACGCTTCATACGTGTGGGGTGGCTCAACCCACACAGCTCTACTTGACCGGGTGAAATCAAAAGCTTTTCGTCTCATCAATTCCTCGCCTCTGACTGACTGTCTTCAATCCCTCTCTCTTCGCTGCAATGTTGCTTCATTCTTTCTTTACTATCGCTATTATAATGGACACTGCTCTTCTGAACTCTTGAACTGCATGACTCCTCCTTTAAGGAGAACACGCAGTACCAGACTTTCGACGCATTCTCATTCCTTTTCTGTCCAAATCTCCAACGCAAAGGTTAATTGGTATTTTCAATTTTTGATCGACTCATCCGGTGAACTCTGGAACAATCTTCCTCAATCCATCTTTCCCCCTGTCTATGACCTCCAAGTTTTCAAACACAGAATGTCTAGGCATCTCGAAAACCTTGGACCTTGATTTTGCTTCTCCTCTTCCTCTATAAAAGGGGGCGTTTTTTCTGGTATTTCCCCTAGGCCCCTCTTTCCTGCATTTATATATATATATAGGCTACAGAATTCCCTCCTTGGGTATTCACTGACGATGTGTACTGTTGAATACACGTAAGGCCTTGGAATCGCTTTTCCTTTTTCCTTGTGGGTTTGCATCAACTCACTTTATTTATCTCACATGTTTAATGTGAAATATATATATATATATATATATATATATATATATAAAATACAGCTTGATAAATTATAAAGGAACAAACCATCTATTGAAATATAACTGTATTGTCGCTTTCATCTTTTGAATTAAAATTGCATTCTGAAACCTCTCAAAATTGAATTTCAATTAATTTTTGTAAATTAAAAGTTATGAAGAATCTTTTTAAATTTTAATACAAAGCATTTTTATGTATTTATAACAATTACAATTAAACGTTAATGAAGTGATATCTTTTTTAATATTTGGGTATTTGAATTATTATTATTATTATTATAATTATAATTATTATTATTTTTATTATTATATCTTTACAAATTCACTTCATTTCCAATTGAATTTGTAAATATAATAATAATAATTTATGGGCACCCTCCATAATATATTACATACAGTATATATACACCTTGCAACCTCGTAGCAGTTCCTTGCGTTGTTTTCTTCTCACACGAAGGTCAAGCTGGTGGCCTTGCCTCTAGGCCTGGCTTGGTGGAAGAGCGAGTTGCTTTCTTGCTTGCGCTGTCCTTCGCACATAGCCAGGCACACCCGGCTCATCTTGTGCCGTCCTGAGCCAGGTATCTAGTCTTCTTCTGAAGACTTCAACTTTGACTCCTGTGACGTTCATGAGGTCCTTTGGAATCTGGTTTAAAAGTCTTGGCTCCCTGACAACCAAGCTAGTCTCCTTCACTGTTGAAGTGTCCCTTATATATATATATATATATATATATATATACACAAACTCAGAATGGTTCCCTGAGAACATTATATGTTAAACACAGACCGTGCATGGCACAAGGAACTCTTCTGGGAAAATTAAATCCACTATAGTCCGAATAAGTAATGGTAAATGACAAATACCATAGTTTTTTTCCTTTTTCATGATTTTAGCCCGACGTGGGCAACGGGTCTCTCGCAAAGAGATCCCATAAATATAGCTTCCCTCACCAGCTATCTGCAAAGCAGACAGGATCCAGCTTTGGGACGTGGATCTAGGGTTTAAAGCAAGCCTAGATCCCTACACTCAGAACCTCTATATAAGTAAAAGACTCGTTGCATTCACGTCGTGTTGAATAAATCAAAGAAAAAGGGGGTAACTATTGTATTTTTAGCCAAAAAAACCAAAACTTAAACCTCAACCGGACATTGAGCGTCCACTTTTCAAGGCACGAAACACGTCCGTTTAGTATACACAAACTCAGAATGGTTCCCTGAGAACATTATATGTTAAACACAGACCGTGCATGGCACAAGGAACTCTTCTGGGAAAATTAAATCCACTATAGTCCGAATAAGTAATGGTAAATGACAAATACCATAGTTTTTTTCCTTTTTCATGATTTTAGCCCGACGTGGGCAACGGGTCTCTCGCAAAGAGATCCCATAAATATAGCTTCCCTCACCAGCTATCTGCAAAGCAGACAGGATCCAGCTTTGGGACGTGGATCTAGGGTTTAAAGCAAGCCTAGATCCCTACACTCAGAACCTCTATATAAGTAAAAGACTCGTTGCATTCACGTCGTGTTGAATAAATCAAAGAAAAGGGGGTAACTATTGTATTTTTAGCCAAAAAAACCAAACTTAAACCTCAACCGGGACATTGAGCGTCCACTTTTCAAGGCACGAAACACGTCCGTTTAGTATACACAAACTCAGAATGGTTCCCTGAGAACATTATATGTTAAACACAGACCGTGCATGGCACAAGGAACTCTTCTGGGAAAATTAAATCCACTATAGTCCGAATAAGTAATGGTAAATGACAAATACCATAGTTTTTTTCCTTTTTCATGATTTTAGCCCGACGTGGGCAACGGGTCTCTCGCAAAGAGATCCCATAAATATAGCTTCCCTCACCAGCTATCTGCAAAGCAGACAGGATCCAGCTTTGGGACGTGGATCTAGGGTTTAAAGCAAGCCTAGATCCCTACACTCAGAACCTCTATATAAGTAAAAGACTCGTTGCATTCACGTCGTGTTGAATAAATCAAAGAAAAAGGGGGTAACTATTGTATTTTTAGCCAAAAAAAACCAAAACTTAAACCTCAACCGGGACATTGAGCGTCCACTTTTCAAGGCACGAAACACGTCCGTTTAGTATACACAAACTCAGAATGGTTCCCTGAGAACATTATATGTTAAACACAGACCGTGCATGGCACAAGGAACTCTTCTGGGAAAATTAAATCCACTATAGTCCGAATAAGTAATGGTAAATGACAAATACCATAGTTTTTTTCCTTTTTCATGATTTTAGCCCGACGTGGGCAACGGGTCTCTCGCAAAGAGATCCCATAAATATAGCTTCCCTCACCAGCTATCTGCAAAGCAGACAGGATCCAGCTTTGGGACGTGGATCTAGGGTTTAAAGCACCTAGATCCCTACACTCAGAACCTCTATATAAGTAAAAGACTCGTTGCATTCACGTCGTGTTGAATAAATCAAAGAAAAAGGGGGTAACTATTGTATTTTTAGCCAAAAAAACCAAAACTTAAACCTCAACCGGGACATTGAGCGTCCACTTTTCAAGGCACGAAACACGTCCGTTTAGTATACACAAACTCAGAATGGTTCCCTGAGAACATTATATGTTAAACACAGACCGTGCATGGCACAAGGAACTCTTCTGGGAAAATTAAATCCACTATAGTCCGAATAAGTAATGGTAAATGACAAATACCATAGTTTTTTTTCCTTTTCATGATTTTAGCCCGACGTGGGCAACGGGTCTCTCGCAAAGAGATCCCATAAATATAGCTTCCCTCACCAGCTATCTGCAAAGCAGACAGGATCCAGCTTTGGGACGTGGATCTAGGGTTTAAAGCAAGCCTAGATCCCTACACTCAGAACCTCTATATAAGTAAAAGACTCGTTGCATTCACGTCGTGTTGAATAAATCAAAGAAAAAAGGGGGTAACTATTGTATTTTTAGCCAAAAAACCAAAACTTAAACCTCAACCGGGACATTGAGCGTCCACTTTTCAAGGCACGAAACACGTCCGTTTAGTATACACAAACTCAGAATGGTTCCCTGAGAACATTATATGTTAAACACAGACCGTGCATGGCACAAGGAACTCTTCTGGGAAAATTAAATCCACTATAGTCCGAATAAGTAATGGTAAATGACAAATACCATAGTTTTTTTTCCTTTTTCATGATTTTAGCCCGACGTGGGCAACGGGTCTCTCGCAAAGAGATCCCATAAATATAGCTTCCCTCACCAGCTATCTGCAAAGCAGACAGAATCCAGCTTTGGGACGTGGATCTAGGGTTTAAAGCAAGCCTAGATCCCTACACTCAGAACCTCTATATAAGTAAAAGACTCGTTGCATTCACGTCGTGTTGAATAAATCAAAGAAAAAGGGGGTAACTATTGTATTTTTAGCCAAAAAAAACCAAAACTTAAACCTCAACGTGTTTAATGCCTTGAAAAGTGGACGCTCAATGTCCCGGTTGAGGTTTAAGTTTTGGTTTTTTTGGCTAAAAATACAATAGTTACCCCCTTTTTCTTTGATTTATTCAACACGACGTGAATGCAACGAGTCTTTTACTTATATAGAGGTTCTGAGTGTAGGGATCTAGGCTTGCTTTAAACCCTAGATCCACGTCCCAAAGCTGGATCCTGTCTGCTTTGCAGATAGCTGGTGAGGGAAGCTATATTTATGGGATCTCTTTGCGAGAGACCCGTTGCCACGTCGGGCTAAAATCATGAAAAAGGAAAAAACTATGGTATTTGTCATTTACCATTACTTATTCGGACTATAGTGGATTTAATTTTCCCAGAAGAGTTCCTTGTGCCATGCACGGTCTGTGTTTAACATATAATGTTCTCAGGGAACCATTCTGAGTTTGTGTATACTAAACGGACGTGTTTCGTGCCTTGAAAGTGGACGCTCAATGTCCCGGTTGAGGTTTAAGTTTTGGTTTTTTTGGCTAAAATACAATAGTTACCCCCTTCTTCTTTGATTTATTCAACACGACGTGAATGCAACGAGTCTTTTACTTATATAGAGGTTCTGAGTGTAGTGATCTAGGCTTGCTTTAAACCCTAGATCCACGTCCCAAAGCTGGATCCTGTCTGCTTTGCAGATAGCTGGTGAGGGAAGCTATATTTATGGGATCTCTTTGCGAGAGACCCGTTGCCCACGTCGGGCTAAAATCATGAAAAGGAAAAAACTATGGTATTTGTCATTTACCATTACTTATTCGGACTATAGTGGATTTAATTTTCCCAGAAGAGTTCCTTGTGCCATGCACGGTCTGTGTTTAACATATATATATATATATATATATTACAAATAACATAACTTACCAAGTTTTTTTACTTACAAGTAATCAGATATGCGAGGATATGCTGTAAATATGAAGATTTGAAATAGAGAATAAGATAAATAATGAATATTTTATGCGATACACGATTTCATAAAAATAAACTTATTCACAAATTAATCATTTACACTGTTTACAGCACGAATTTTTTGTAGCGTTAAGTTAGGAATGCGTGTATTTGACAGGTTACAAATTCGTCCGTTTATGCAGTGAAGGGTTAATAAAAGTAACATGAGAAATGTCAAATATATTAAACAAATTCAACTACATAAAAACTAGTGAATTCCTTAATAATTTAGATATATAAGTCATGTATGCATCGTACGAATGTATGTGTGTTGCATATATATATATATATATATATATAACTTTTCTGGGAAAATTAAATCCACTATAGTTCGAATAAGTAATGGTAAATGACAAATACTATAGTTTTTCTTTTTCATGATGTTAGCCCGACGTGGGCAACGGTGGGACTATATTTTGGGGTTATTTTTTGTCACCGAATATATATATATATATATTCGGTGACAAACGTTTTCCCCCTCCGAATATTATAAAATATACAGTATATAGATACAGTATATAGTATACAGTATATAGAGATAATTTCCGATCTGATTAGAATCGCGAAAAGATTCATACGATAAGATTCATACGATAAGATACATACGATAAGATACATACGTTTTGTTCGGTATGGAATAGAACAAAATTTTTGTTTGTTTTGTTTTTACCGTTTGTTTGTATCATTTCATTCAAAGTGATTTCCGTTTCATTTCGTTCACGAGAGAGAAATTGGCGAGTAAGAATATCGGACAAAGGCAATTCTCAAATCTATTTATTTCCACTTTGCTCCAGGTTAGGTTGGTTTACATTAGGTTAGGTTAGATTAGTAAATATTGTCCATTTTCATTTGGTGTCTTCAGCGCGAATGCGAACGAAAGTGATATTGTTTCTCAAATCAAGAAACTTTTCTCAAATGCGCGTCAAGGTTAGTGGGAGAAAAGGAAGTTTGTTTTGGGGGGTAGGGTCTTCCTCCAAGGAGTCTCCGATGGAATTAGGAGACTGTGGGATGTTTTTCGCTGCGTTATAAGTAATTATAAGTTAATGAACTTAGATACTTATCTCAGTTCATTAACTATTTATTATTTTTGTATCGTTTATCATCAACATAAGTAGAATATTGTTTTTCCTTAATTATAAATAATATTATTAGGTACTTTCCTGTTATCCCGGACCCCAGGATATCCTCGCTTTTACGGTCCTAAATTCTAACTAATAATGCGACAGTCCTAAATTATGTAGAACCAAATTATATACAGGGTGGACCATAAGTCGCCTTACCTTCGTAGTATAACGAAACTCGCTTCGGTAAAGCGACTTATGGCCCACCCTCTATATATATGAAAATTATTTCACGAAAGTAACACGTGAAAAATATTTATGATGAATAAAACCACGAAGAAATAATAACACTCGTACTTTGTCAAAAAATATTTTAGTACTTCCATTTTTCCCGGGCTTTTTAGGCATTGCTAATGTACTTAAACTTTTGGATATTAATGTAGTATTTTGAGGTGCGGAAGGTGTGCGGAACTTGCCCAGCTCTGGACTATTTTCATATAACAATATTGTGAAAAATATCATAGTAAAAAATAGCCCTACCAATAATTCAGGCATTATCTATAAAATTGGTTGTAAACAATGTGATTCCTTTTACTTAGGTCAGACGGGAAAGGATTTGCACACACGTATAAAACAGCATCAATATTCCGTTAGAACAGGACAGTCGTCCAGTGCCCTTTTTGTCCATTTGTCAGAGTTATCCCACTGTATTGATTGGAATAATGCTTCAGTTTTATTTCACTCTAGCAACATTGTTAATAGAAATATTCTTGAGTCTGCCATTATCCAACTTACAAATAACTTCAACATAAGCAAAGGTCTTTTTCAACTCGATCCTGTTGTTTTGAATTCCTTCAGAACAGATTTAGATAAGAAGGGTAGAACGCTAAATCTTTGGTAAACTTGTATGCTACTCTAATAACTTTTTTTTCAATTTATTTTTATATACATCGAACCTTAAACAAGAAGGGTAGAGTGCTAAAACCCAGGCAGATTTCCAGTATAAATTTGAATTTTTTTTTTATAACATTGGTTGGAAACAATTCATTTGATCTTGTGCTAAAAATCGATAGTTTTCCTTACAAATTTGTATGCTCCTCCCACAATCCTTTAATTTTTTTTAATTTTTATTTTTATTTTTCCGTTTATTGTATATATATATATATAATATATATATATATATATATATTTCTGTAACCTATATATAGGCTGTAACTCTTTATGTACTTCAGTGTTCCTGAGGATGTCATTAGACGAAAGCGCTTGAGCACCATTCTGTGTTTCCTTTCCTTTCCTTCGTGGCTTTATTCATCATATATATATATATATATATATTATTGATGATTGGTTAGGTTAAGTTGTAATATTTTCGTTAGTTTTACCAAAAAATATCACGACTAAACCTAACCAATTGTCAATTTAAGTCTGGGGTCCAGGATAACAGGAAAGTACCTATTATTATTATTAGTATTATCGATAATGATAATCTTTATTATCTTTACTATTAATATTATTCGTTATTATTATTATTACTTCGAAAAAATCTAATGACGTGAAGCGAGTCTACGACCAAACCATAATAAAGCGAAAGTGCCAAAAAACAACAACGAAAAAAGGGAAAATTATAAAATTCGCAGGCACCATCCGGGCACAAGTGCGTAATGGTTTGCCATTAGTGCCTCCCGCCTACCCCGAGTGGGGTTAGGGAGAGCGGGGAATTGAGATGGCGTCCTTTGCAAGCATTCGTTATTGTATAATTACAGTTTAGAATGAGCTCGGTTTACAATTGCCGACTGTATGTGTGGTATGTGTATATATATATATATATATATATATATATATATATATATATATGAGAACGCAACAGATTCCAAATGTCTGCCTTTTAAATTGGAACCATCAATTTTGTTTATTGATATCGGCACTCCATGAGATCTTATATATATATACAGGGTAGCCCAAAGTCTGTTGCCCCGAAAAAAAAAGTTTAGAATGCGTCGGGGCAACAGACTTTTGGCCCACCCTGTGTATATATATTATATATATATATATATATATATATAGAGTGTGTATATTGTTTGTGCAACCACTGTTTGACTGTGCGTGGGTTCACTTGTCAAGGATGGGCCAGTGACCTTTAATTTATACACACAGTTTTCTGCGTCTTCTTTGAAGCCCCTCTTTTATTTTCCATCATTATTATACCCCTCATCTAACATGAGAAGTTTACAAGATAAAGTAAACTGTAGAAACAACACAATATCTCGTATGAATTTTATTTCACAAAATTAACATTTCGCGCACGATTGTCCGTTATTTCCAAAATAGTTTCCAAATGTACAACTCGCATATTTTTTGTTGAAAAAATAAATTTGATTTTCGAAGAATGCTTTCAAATTAATTGGCTTAAGTTACAAATGGGTTATACAGAGATTTTTGTTTTTTATATGACTCAAGATATAAACTAACGGAGCACTTAAAATTTTTTTTTTTTTTTTTTAAATAAAATTGGCAAAAAAAAAAAAAAAAAAAAAAAAAAAAAAACCCGGAAATTTTGTCTCAAAAATTTCGCGCGAGGTATGCAGATTTCTTTCGAGAAAAAAGTTCATCAAAGACATGTTTGAGCGCAAAATTCATTTATTCGTGGAAGTTAATCATAATGGCGGCAAATTTAGAATGACAGTCGTTCACTCATTTAGACAAAATAAGGCCACTTCGCCTTAATTAGGTATATGATGGTGTATTTTTCTCGTTTTCTTTCCAGCGAATATAGATTTAATGTACGTAGTCTTTTCCAGTACTGTAGTTGAAGTTTTCGCAACTATCAATCATGTCCGTGAAATTTCTTTGAATTTCTTCTAGTCTTATTTTTTTTTTTTTTATATTGGAACGTCAAGACCGAGCGGTATTCCAGTTCTGGTATGATCAGTGTTTTCAGTAAGGGAATCATTACTTCTTTGTCCCTTCTTTTAAAGGTTCTCAGTGTCTGTTTCGTAATTCATTTTACCCTTTTCGCTAACTGATTTTGCATATATATATATATATATTGGCGATACAGATGTTCTTAGGGAACCGGATCCTTATGATCTAATAACCCTGAACACTCAGCTATCTGAAACTACACTAAACAGACTGACCGCATAATAAATATTGACCAGTTTTATATTTTGTTATCTCATTTATCTGAATTTGACAGGAAAGTCAACGAGTCTTTATATATTAAAATTCTTAGCCTTCTTTAAATGCGCAAAATCTATCAGTTAAACTATTTATCTCATAAAATATATACCACTAACCAACCAACCAACACGCAATCATAATTACTTCTTGCTTTGTTTTCTCGGTCACATTTTTCCTTCCAAATAGTAAAGATGAATTTCGGTCGGAAGTTCCTCTGGAAGATATGGCTTAAATTTATGGCTGCTCCCCGAACTTAGGTGAAAAACTGTAACTCTAACTCCAGCTCTAGTAAAGATGTAAGCTTTGGGTAATATTTCAATCCCATTAATTATCTTGTTTGTGTTTTCAGTGCTATATTGTGTTATTTAATTATATTTTGCGAGTTAATGTCCTATTACCTATAGTTTAATTCCCTCATTTTACAATTTCCAGTAACTAGTTACTTAGTAATCGTTACTTTTTTGAGTAATTGTAATTGAAAAAACCTATATAGGTCTATGGTTGATTGCTTTCAATCTGGCTATCTGATGAAAATTTCCAGCAAATATTAATGCCTACAGTCGACGGCAAAAAGTCTGTTTTTTTTTCGTTAAAAGTTGTGTGTATGTGGAGGTCTTCAAAAGACCTTGTTAAGTAGTGTTTTTAGTTAGATCATTAAATTTATTTGTCTTCGGTATTAAGCGCAGCCCAATGGTAAAATGGAAAATACCATATCTTTTCCTTGTTGAAGTCGGCGTCTGGTTGTAGGTCGCGCGGCTGTCCGCTTCTTCTCTTTGGATGTAGGCAGTTAAGTTACGCAAGGAGTTTAAGTTTAATTAACACAGGCAACTCACTGTGCCTAATTGTATTACTGGGATAGGCCTATCCTATGGTTTTATTAATTTTTTCACTCAGAACTTGTAGAAAGACTAACACACTTCCTCGCCTGTATGACAGGCGTGTATAGTTTTTCCAGTTAATGGTAACTAGTTATATTTTCCGGCTGAGTAATTGTAACTGTAACTAATTAAAAATATCATGAATATTTGTAACTTTTACCAATTACTTTATTCTTTGAGGGCGAAAAGTTAGTAACTACTTTCTTTATAAGCTTTGCTCGATGTATACATTACATGCCCGGATCCAGGATTTATATCAGGGGGGCCAAGCAAATCTATTTCAAAGATTAATAAGCCAATGACAAAAAACAAATTTATACCTATTCTTTAATCTTACATACTTATAATTTTGTTTGTCAACACGTACACGGTTGTTATGTCTCAATTTAGAATGTCTTCATCTCAAAAACTACTCATTTTCACTGGATTGAAACTATGGAATGATTTAAATGCTGATATAAAAAATATTGTGACTGTAAATTCATTTAAAAACAAAGTTGAAATCCCGATTAATAATGGCATACTAATAAAAATCTAGTTTTAATGTACATTATTGTTTATTAACTTCTCGTGTATAATCTAGTATTAAAGACGCACTTCCTGTGATTGTTCAGTTCTTATCTCTCGTGTATAATATTGATTTCATTGTATGGTATTGGTATAATACCTTCAATAATGACCTTGCATTTGTCATATCGATAATAATTTAAGATTAATACATACTTTAACTATTAATATTGCTTATTTACTTATTTATTATTAATTAATAACTGTTTATTTTTAATAAGAACCCAGTAAAGCCTAAAACTTAAGGGCCAAATTAAATAAAATAAATAGTGACGCTTCACAATTATTTTTGTCACTGTAAATTGTAAAACCAATTTATTCTATTAATAAAGGTTATTCAGTTCAATTCAATTGACAAACGTAATGAAATGCAGCACATTGTTACATATACCTATAAGCAAGAACTAAACCACACCAAACAAGTGTAAGGCACATTCGCATATAGGTACAGTAATTTGCAGATAGGTATATCTCTAAATGTCGCGTTACAACAATGCGTGAATGCTTGCACACACTTACAAATTATAAATCACACCATATTTACCAAATCGATTACAAAGAGCAAAATATGTGCGAATTTAATACATAATTATACAAACAAATAATATCCACAGCTATTTATACGTCACAATTACAGCTTTCAGAATATGTAAATAGAACTCGACATAAATTTACAGCAAAAATTAATTATTTACACAAAAATTTAATTTTGTGCCGTCGCTACCTATATACATATAACCAATGCAAGACGACGTAACGGCCAGTCACCCTCACTTACTCAATCTAATCCTGAAGAACATCAACCTGTTCCATGCGACGTGGATGCCTTCTCGGGTAGTTGTCTAAAATAATTTTATAATCCAGATCAATTTCGCGATGAATTATTAATAGAGCTAAACAGTTAGCCTATTTTCGCCCATTGTTGATTTCTTGTAGGTCTTGAGCGTGCGTAAGTGACTAAATGAACGTCCGCACTCACAAGATGTAATTGGTATGGTAGCAAGAAGATTCAACATCGCTGTGACATTTGGGAACAAAGTGGCCGGTGTATGCTTGAGTGTTTCCACAATGGAACTTAGTTTTGGAAGTGTCCAAGCAGTTCACTTTGTTTCCCAGCTTTGTAATTCGGCCTGTAGTGACAAAAGTGCCGGAATGTCAGGGGGGGCCTTGGCCCCTTATGCCCTTCCCTAAATCTGGCCTGCATTCTGCACAGTGCAAGTTTATTGACAACATATATTTAATGGCAATATGATAATCTTTTCATTTATTCTTTGTCACAATCAATTTGAAACAAGTGAACAATCTTGGCTAGTGTCACTTTTTTGGGGAAAGTATTTTTTTCAAGATCAGACGCTCGCTAAAACAAGAAAAAATGTCGAAAGTAACTTTTGAAGTAACTAGTTACTTTTTTGAAACGGCAACTAGTAACTAACTAGTTACTTTTTTGAAACGGCAACTAGTAACTAACTAGTTACTTTTTGAGACTGTAACTAATTACTTGAGGCAGCACCTGGTAACTGCAATTAGTTACAAAAAAAAACTGCCAGAACACACTATGTATACATAGTATATAATTCATTTCGCTGAAAGTTTTCTTATTTTTTGTTTAGTTATAGTTACCCTTTAATATATAATTTGGAAATGACTCTTTCTTATCAAAGTTCGCAAATGAAAATGGGGATAAAAAAGTTATTGTATAATTTCCTTTTCTTTGATTTCATTTGTTTTCGGATTTGGCGGATTTTCGTTGATGAAACTTCAATCAGAAGTTGGAAGCCAAATTTACTAAAGAGGATTTTCCGGTAATTATTTATCGAATATCTTTACTTCATATTAATATTTTTGAGATTCTTTTATTCAAAATTGTACCTTTTACGGTAGGGGGGTGCGGAGAAGGGAATAATAGTCTTTTTTTTAAATTAAATATTCTAAAATCCCAGTCAAAACGTTAAAATTACTGGAACAAATATTGTCATGGGATCACTAGTATACAGTATAGATAGATAGACAGATAGTTGCGGAAAAAAGTTCGTCTAAAAGCATACGGTTTTAAAAAACAAAATTAATGACTGAATTTTCTCCGAAATCTTATCATCATCATCAAAAGCAAAAAAAAAAATATCTAAAACAGGAAAGAGTATTACAGATTAGTAATTTTTTATGCTTTTTAAAAAATTTAGGTTTGTAAGCGACCTTTTTTTCTAAACTACGTGGTGTACCAAAATTCTGGCCTCATTTACTACATTAGCACACGTTTAAATTTATAAGCTAATTCTTTAACGTAAGCAACTGTAAATGGACATCGGATAAAATGTTCATAGAAAGAGTAGTACACTCATTACAGGCGTTTCCTCTGGATCTTTAATGGTCTGTGGTCGATTTATAAACGGCAGACTTCAAATGGATCCACGAAAAGGTGGGGTGGGGGGTGTTCTTTGGCTAATGCCAACAAAGTGTAACAAGACCAACGAAATACCTTTCCGTTGGTGTGTTAGTCACTCGTTACCCTATTTATCCTCACCCCTCCTTTCAAGTTCACCTAAAACAAATAAAGACACTGAAACTTTTAGTATATAAACGTCACTTGGGTCTTAACCCGACTTTCGCTATACTCTGTATTACATTAAAATTTCAAAACATGCGCACTGTCGACTTTGGCAGAGGATAAAAATAAGTAAACTGAAATTGTAAACATGCCCTTAAGGAGACTGAACTCGCCTGAGTTTACCAAATCAAGCGACGAACAATAAACTTCAGAAAATTGAGTTAATTAAGAAAACTTCGCCACTGAATTTGCCTCCTTTATTTTCACTTAAATACAGATTCGGAATTTTGTTTCGGGATTTTTTTTTTTTTTTTTTTTTTTTGGTACGTCTAAAACTTTCAGGCAAAGTGCAAGATTAATGATACGTTTATCTTTTAAAATTATTGAAAGGATTGCTATTTTCGCTTCAAATAATTTATACATTATACTAACACACACACACACACACACACACACACACACACATGTATGTATGTAGGGGATGATGATAATGATGTCTGTCTGTCTGTCTGTCTGTTCCATGTTCGTTTATACAGGTTTAAACGACACCAAGGGAGAATCGAGGAAGATTTTAGTAATACATCCGCTCCTCCTTGTCCCCCCGTTAAGTTGTTTTGGGGTCCTTTTTCTGCACAAGATGCAGCGGGCATTATAGTATATATATATATATATATATCAAAGACATGCCATGTGGGGAGGTTTGGCGTCTGTACAAAATTACTTGACACTTATTAACTCCGTTATTCTTGAATTTAATCCACGCGATTAAATTAATTATTTTTAGATTTTTAATCTTCATTTGAACATCGAAGAATGTTAAAAATAAATTAAATGTTAGTAACAAATTAAGTGTATAGTAAACTAGAAGAGATAAACATCTTTTAGATTGCAGACGCTCAAAAATTCGTATACACTTATTTCTGCTTGTGACTCATTTATTTATTTGCTTAATTATTATTATTATTAACTTATTTATTTATTTATTTTTATTTATTATGCCACGTAAACCATCAATAAAGATGTGGGCGAAGATGCCAAAATTTTTTAAGGAGATTATTACGTTTAATTTTATGATTTATTATAAATTTTATTACTTTTATCAAAGTTTTGTTGCTGTATATGAACACCCATAAAGTTGGGTTAGCCTAGAGCTTCAGTTGGTTAGATTAGGACGGGTTTAACACACACACACACATACATATATATATATGATGCAAACCCACAAGAAAAAGGAAAAATATTGGTATTAAATTATCCTATTTCATTTCTAGATAACTGCCTTAGGAAAGCCAAGAATAGGTATTATAGTCGTGCAACTGTAAAGGAATTTGAGCGTAAAAATATCCTTAGCCTACCTTACCATGTTAATTTTCAATATCTTCCGACTTTACTTAAAGCAATTGGCATCAATGTAGTCTTTAAGTATAATAATACTGTTAAATCACGCCTAATAAAGAATAGCCCGGATAATGCGGTTGGTTGTGTGTATTCGATCGGATGTACATACTGTAATTGTATATAGGCCAAACGGGAAAACGCTAGATATTAGGGTAAAACAGCATAAATATGAGTGTAGAACAGCAAATAATTCTAATGCATTGTTTAACCATATGTATAGATGTAATCATAGTATCAAGTGGGATAGTTCTAAAGTGCTCGTTAAAAACACACACATAATTGAAAGGAATATTCTAGAATGTGCATTTATCCATTCTAAAAATAATTTCAATAACAGTGTGGGAATGTATAAAATTGACAATATCCTGTTAAAATACCTTTTGTCTCTAATCAACTCTTATTAATCATGTGCTAAGCTTATTTTTCTGTCCCGCTGTACATAGGTATATATTTTCTTATCTCACTTCTCCTTTCATTCTCTGACGAGGTGTACTTCTGAATACACGAAAGGCCTTGGAATCATTTTTCCTTTTCCTAGTGGGTTTGTATCATTCATTCATTCATTTCACGTGTTTAATTGTGAAATTCATCCATATATATGAATAATTTGGGCGGAAGCTAACCAAAGGTTGTATTATCAATGACCAATTGTAGCTTTGTGCGCCACTGGCTAACTGCTGTAAAAAATGATGTCTTGATGGAGCTCCTTCCATGCTTTTGAAATGCGCTCTCTAAACTCTAAATTGACTGACATTTTGAATATTTTGTCCGTAACCTTTGTCAACTGAACGACCCCCGTACGAAATATTCAACTACAATTGGTCATTGATAATAATGGAGGACACATTGAATACTTGCTGCTTTAATGTTTCATTCAATTTGTTTTTGTTCATTTGTAAACTCCTTTAATGTTCAACTAAGCCTCCAATTAACCTCCTTGTCAATTTTATTTTCAACAATTATTTTTCAAGTTCAATCTCTAAATAGATTTCATTCGATTTAAGTAAACTATCTATTATTTTAAAGACAATATAAAGGGTTTAATATGATTTCTGCTTCATTTAGTTATCCTTGGTGTATACACACACACACACACACACACACACCAAGGATATATATATATATATATATGAAAATGCATCTGTATAATTTAAAACCTGCATTCCGGGTGCATGCCAGGTACCGACCCTATAACAATGCCTGAAAAAGGTGGCACTAATGCATGACCCTCCATATATTTTCATTTCTTTAAACTAAAATATTTTAATTGAAATTCTCTGTTTACAAAGGTTCAGCTGTTCACTCTGAAAATCGTTTTTGCAAATAAAGACTTTAACCCATTATTTACACGAGTAATAGTATATTATAAAATTATAATTATATATTAAATGATATAAAAATTACGATATATTGTACTTTGTTTTATATCGTATTTTGGTGAATTTTTGCCTGAATTTTAAAAAAATTAGAGAGACGTGCGTAACAAATGGCGATCTTGACGTGTCCGTTGGTAAAATGGCGCAGCTGAATTCGAGTTAAATAATCCCATAAAAACCTGTTTTCTCGCTCACAAAGCCTCGGCATTCAAGTTTCAAGGACGAATTTTAGTTACGACGATATTATACAATTGGCGATACGAGTAAATTACGTCATTTGAGCTCTATAATTGGAGTTGTTTTGTTATACGCATATTATATTGGCTAGTTGTTGTTATCGCTGTTATTATTACTGTATTTATTATTATTAATATTATTATTATTATTATAATTTATTTATAGTATCGTATTTATCTAATGACTCAACTGTAATATTTAATAGTATTTACTTTAATAATTAATACCCAATACTATAATTCAATACAGGGTGTTTATAAAGTCCCCATATATTTCAGTGAAAACGTAGCAAAAAGGGTAAAATTCAATAACAATATAATAGAAGGCATACATTTAATGAATACTTAAGGCATCAGTATCTCTACAGAGTTCGAATCTGTCAGCAGCATTGCGGAACACATTTTGGAGCATGACAGGGGTTATTTTTGTAACTGCTGTTACGATACGAGCACCTAAATCTTGCAGATCTGTAACCCTCGTTTGATAGACGTTTGATTTGATAAAGCCCCATGCAAAGAAATCCAAGGGCGTTAGGAAAGGAGATTGAGCCGCCCAGGGCCTGTTGCCTCCACGTCCGATCCACCGATTTGGAAATCGTTCATTAGGTACTCCCTAACAAGGTGCCTCATCTTGTTGAAAGACTACGGTATTTAAAATGCCATCTGAATGAAGCTGGGACATTTACGTGCTCGTATCGTAACAGCAGTTACAAAAATAACCCCTGTTATACTCCAAAATGTGTTCCGCAATGCTGCTGACAGATTCGAACTCTGTAGAGATACTGATGGTGCTCATGGAGAATCATATGCTTAAGTATTCATTAAATGTATGCCTTCTATTATATTATTATTGAATTTTACCCTTTTTGCTACGTTTTCACTGAAATAGATAGGAACTTTATAAACACTCTGTACTTTGTCTCTATCGAACATTTTTTAGTGCAGGACCGACTATATATATATTATATATATTATATTATATATATATATGTGTGTGTGTGTGTGTGTGTGTGTGTGTGTATCGATAATGATAGTTGAAAGCCTGGTAAATATGACCCCCCCATTTTCTAGAGAACCTAATAATTACGATGGCAGAGAAACAGAAATGAAGTTCAAGTTTTTGGACGTTTATGTGATAACATGAATTAAAAAAGAAAAAAAAAGAAGTAAATTTTGAAGAGGAGGCGCTTACCAAATTTGGAATAGAATGGCCATTGTTACATGAAGTTACTTTGAAGTATTTATACTGATGCGTTTTTTACTACTTGTAACACAGTTCGCTTTCAAAAAAGGTCTTAACAAAACAAAAAATAAAAACGCAAGAAACCATTAAAATTACTAAGTATTATTTTTTTTTATAATTTTTAGTAATCTTTAATTTTTATACTGAAAAAAAAAATAAAAATAAATAAATATATATATATATTTATGCAAGAAGGATGGAACAAGGGTGAATGCCCGGAAAACGCTCCCCCATAGAAGAACAATATACTGTATATATATATATATATATATATATATATACGGTATATATATATATATATATATATAATATATATACACAGGGTGTCCCGTAAGTCTGGACCCATAGGGAAAAATAATAAAATTACAAAATAGTCCAAAATTTATTTATAATATATATATATTTTTTTTTATTATTATTTTTATTATTTTTTATTATGATCTTACTCCGCTGGAGTTTTATTTGTGGGGCCACTTGAAAGCCAAAGTGTACGAGGTCAAACTTCAGAACATTTTCCACCTTAAAGCACGCATTGTGGAGGCGTGTCAAGAAATTTCTGCGACTGTGATTCAGAAAGTGCTGTCGCAGTGGAGATTGCGTCTTCAACTATGTGTGCGACACAACGGCGGACACTTTGAACAGATTATGTAATAAATTTTTGGACTATTTTGTAATTTTATTATTTTTCCCTATGGGTCCAGACTTACGGGACACCCTGTATATATATATATATATATATATATATATATATATATATATAGTCGTTCGTTTAGATAAAAATAAAACTTTAGCGCAGTTAGTCGATAGAAATTTGCAGTTACTGATCAAATTTATTCAATAGGAAATGGGATTACGTTTTCTTTATGTAAAATACACGCTGGGTTGTTTTTATGATAACGGTAACTTTAATTTTAAAGATAAAATTTAAGGAAAATGCACTCGCTGTAACTCTTTTTTTCTTATTTTCAATGAAGAATTATCTATACGGGTGCCGAAGTTAAGTTAAAATGCAGAAGTTATTCGTGTGTAGAAATATTTAAAAAATATTTTTTAAAGATAATGCCTTTCCTTTCAACCTTTCAAATGTTCCGTGCGATGATTCCTCATTTCACGAAGGTCAAACTTGTTGTCCCTCCTCTCGAGTTGGCCTGGTGGAGTAGGGAATTAGTTTCTTGTACTCTTCACCTCACACAGCCAGGTACGCCCGGCTCATCAGGGATTGTTCTGAGCCAAGCGTCTAATCTTCTTTTGAATATGTCCACTGCAACGCCACTCGTGTTCCTTAGGTCTTTGGGCAGCTGATTGAACAGTGTTGGTCCTCTCACAACAAAACTATTTTTTTTCAGGGTTAAGGATGTTCCCTGTCTCGCCTTTAATTTGGGAACACGACACAGTCTTCCTTTTCTACTTTCCACTGTTGTTTTGGGAGTTACGGGGTTCAGAGTAAGATTAGGGACTAATTTCTCCATTATTTTCAAGTGTAAATAATGGTGTATATCTCGCTCCTCCTTTCCAGTGAATATAGGTTTAATTCACGTAACCTTTCCCAGTACTTTAATTCCTTGCACCCATTGATCTTGGATGTGAAGCTTCTCTGAATCCCTTCTAGTTGTCTAATGTCTTCTTTTTTTATATGGGGATGTTAGGACCGAGCAATATTCCAATTTGGGTATGATCAGTGTTTTCAGTAGAGGAATCATTATATTCCTATCCTTTCGTTTAAAGGTTCTCAGAATCTGCCCAGTTTACTCTCTGCTCTGTTTACTGATATATATATATATATATATATATATATATATATATATATATATATCAGTAAACAGAGCAAAGAGTAACTGGGCAGATTCTGAGAACCTTTAAACGAAAGGATAGGAATATAATGATATATATATGCGCGCGCGCGATGATTCCTCGCTTCACGCAGGTCAGACTTGTTCTTCCTCCTCTCGAGTTAGCCTGGTGAAGTGGAGAGTTCGTTTCTTGCGCGCTCCACTTCACATAGTCAGGTACTCCCGGTTCATCCGGTATTGTTCTGAACAGGCCACCTAGTCTTCTTTTGAAGATTTCCACCACTACACCAGCTGGGTTCCTTAGTTGGTTGTAGTTCGTTGAACAATTCTGGTCCTCTTCCAACAAAACCTTTTTCCTTCAGGGCTGAGGATGTTCCCCCAACTCAGTTGCTCTCTCTGTACCGAGGTCTTGTTCGCCCCTCTATGGAGTACGTTCCTCATATGTAGGATGGTTCAACCCACACAACTCTACTTGACTAGGTTGAATCAAATGCTTTTCGTTTCATCACTTTCCCGTCTTTTACTGACTGTATTCAATCCCTCTCTCTTCACAGTAATGTTGCCTCACTCTCTCTTTGCTATCGCTATTATAATGGACACTGCTCTTTGAAACTCTCCAACTGCATGCCTCCTCCTTTAAGGGGAGAGTAAGCAGTACCAGTCTTTCAACACATTCTTATTCCTTTTCTGTCCAACTGTCTAACGCAAGGGTTAATCGTTATTTTCAATCTTTTATCTATTCAACCGGTGAACTCTGGAACAATCTTCCTCAATCCATCTTTCCCCCTGTCTATGACCTCCAATCTTTCAAACTCGGTGTGTTGAGGCATCTCGAACACCTTTGACCTTTATTTTGGCTCTCCTCTTCCTCTATGGGGGTTGGGTGGAGGGCGTTTTTTGCGGGCATTCACCCTTGGGTCCCCCTCCTTGCACGAAAAAATGATATATAGGGTATGCTAGAAATTCGTTCATAGCCACAGCCTCATTTTACATTTTCCCTGTAGTCATATAGGCTTTTGGTATACGACCTGCATACAGATGCGTTTTGTAAAATAATTAACTATACGTGGGATATTTATCGTTATTGCTTTAAATGAAGCTCTGTTGCATTCGAATGCTTTCAGCTTAATGAAGCCTGCATTTGTTTTTTAATACTCAGTGCCACATTGAGCTTCGAGTGTTAGTTCACTACCTTTATATTGCTGCCACATTTTACTTCAAAATTAAAAAAAATTATATTCCAGTCACACACACACACACACACACACACACACACACACACACACACGAGTATATTAGGGATGTACCAAATACTAAAATTCACCGAATATTCGGTGAAAAACTACTCGGCCGAATATTAAATATTAGTTTTATTTGGATTATTAAGCGTCAGTGTAAGAGATTGAACAGAATTATTGTCTAAGGCCTATGCGAATACAAATACAAAAGGAGGTGAAATTTATGCCCCATCTTCTTTCGCACGGGTGAAATGGAGGAAGCTTAGCTACCGATTTTCATGAAAAAACCCTGGATTTAGGCTAAAACAAAGAAAATTGTGGAACACATTCACGCTTCACTTTCCATAGCAACACAAGAAATTTTGGGAATGCCAATGAGGAGGAGGATTCCCAAAAGTATTAGTACTTGCTCGCAAATATCTCGCCACGCCACCGACAAACATACGAAGTGAAAAACTGTTCAGTTCTGCGAAAAATGTAATTATTTTATCGACGCACGTAATCATTGAGCTCCTGATGCTGCTGAACGACTAATTTTTCTACACGATAATCTACTTGCCTTAAATTTCAATTATTAGGTTTTGCTTTTGCGGTAATTATTATTACTGCCTGTTCATTGTTTTGTAAGGTTATTACTAATTAGTATCACTATACCAAGTTAGATTTACTGGATCACCTGAAGCTCAGGGCCCCCAGCCTTTTTTAGTTAGCTTTATAAGGCTAACTAACGAAAATATCACGACCTAACCTAACCACTCATCAAGGGCGTACAGTTGACCTAACGATTGGTTAGGTTAGGTCGTGATATTTTCATTAGTTAGCCTTATAAGGCTAACTAAAAAAGGCTGGGGGCCCTGATCTTCAGGTGATCTGATTTACTTGTAATTAATCTCTAAAAAAAACATTGTTTTAAGTTCCATTTTCTAAACCACATTATTTACCTAATTATCAAATATTTGGCATTTGGGTTAAACGTATAAAAACTATTCGGTTGAATACCAAATATTCTCATTTTTTACCGAATACCCAATATTCGGCACATCCCTAAAATATATACTATATATTGCAAGGAGAATGTATAACAGACTTTGATTTTACCCCAAAAGATGTAGCGAGAGCTATAGGACAAATGAAATCACATTCAGCTGCAGGTCCGGAAAAATGGAACGCACTACTGATTAAAAACTGTAAAAATGAAATGGCTACACCTTTATAGTGGATATGGAGAAGATCCCTAGACACTGGAGAAATACCGAGCATCTTGAAAAGAGCGAATATTGTCCCTATATATAAAGGAGGGGATAGATCTCAAGCAAAGAACTATAGACCAGTGTTATTGACGCGTCACCTCGCCAAAATATTTAAAAGAATAGTCAGAGAAAATCTATGACTTCTTGGAGACTGGAAAGATTCAACGAAAATCAGCACGGATTCCGATCCGGAAGATCGTGCCTATCACAACGTATAGAGCACTATAACACTATCCTAGATGCACTTGAAGGCAATGAAAACTATATCATATACACGGATTTTCCTAAGCTTTCGACAAATGCGATCATGGTATAATAGTACATAAAATGAAACATATGGGAATAACAGGCAAAGTGGGAAAATGGATCTACAATTTCCTCAAAGAACGTCTACAGGTCGTCAAGATTCAAGGTGTATCATCATCAGAATCAGAAGTAAGCAGCTCAGTACCACAAGGTACAGTACTGGCCCCACTCCTGTTCATTATCATACTATCATACATAGACAGTGGAGTAAACAGCAACAGTATAGTAACATCCTTTGCGGACGATACAAAGATCAACAGAAAAATCACCGATGCAAATGAAGTGGAGGCCTTGCAGAGGGACACGAACAAAATATACACATTGTCAGAAGACAACAATATGACATTTAACACCGAGAAATTTCAGCTCTTGAGATATGGTAGAAATGAAGAACTTAGACTGCATATTATGCTCCAGATAGACAGGAAATTCAGAGAAGCACGAAAGCGGTCGACTTGGAGTTAATAATGACCGATGATGCCAAATTCGAGACACAAAATCAGATAGCAATAAACAAAGCAAAAAGAGTAGCGGGATAGGTACTAAGAACGTTCAAAAGGAGGGACAAGACAGTAATGATTCCCCTGCTGAGAACACTGATTATATCAAAACTTGAATACTGCTCAGTTTTGACATCCCCATATAAAAAGGAAGAAATTAATAAACTAGAAGAAACGCAGAGACATTTCACAGCCAAGATTGATGGCTGCAAAGAACTCAACTACTGGGAAAGACTATGTAAACTAAATCTGTACTCCCTGGAAAGAAGAAGAGAGAGGTACACTAAATCTACATATGAAAAATGATCGAAAAGCTAGTACCAAACCTCAAACTAAACCAAATTACCATCAAAACAACGCTGGAAAATAGGAAAGGCAGAATGTGTAGTGTTCCCAAATTAAAGGCCCGACAAGGAACCTCTTCAACACTGAAGGAAAATAGCTTGGTTGTCAGGGGGCTAAGACTTTTTAACCAGCTTCCAAAGGACCTCAGAAACGTTACAGGGGTCAAAGTTGAAGTCTTCAAAAGAAGACTAGATGCCTGGCTCAGGACGGTACCAGATGAGCCGGTTGTACCTGGCTATATGCGGTGAAGAGCGCAAGAGAGCAACTCGCTCCTCCACCAAGCCAGGCCTAGAGGCGGGGCCACCAGCTTGACTTTCGTGTGAAGAGAGACCAACACACGGAACATCAACGAGGTTAACGAAGATGTATATAATTTAGGGTGATTAAAAACAGGGGTTAAATTTTTTTTTTTTTTTTTTTTTTTTTTTTAACCCTTAGTTTGGTTCATTTTGCATAAAAAACAATCTCTCTGAATTTTTAGATCATTATTTCTGTCTTTCTCTGCGAATAGATGAATAACTAATATTGCATTCTTCTGGTTTTTTTCAAAGACTTTGAACTGTTGGTGTTAGAACAAGGGAGGCCTTTCGGTCACTTAGTTTAGCAACATCAAAGCCATAGGTCCGGCCCCGGGAGCCAAGCAGGAAACAACATCACCCATATACAAACAATATATTCGCTCAGTTATGGACTATGCTAGCCCATGCTGGGCACCCATTATCTCAAACACACGCATAAAAACCTTACAGACAATACAAAACAACGCACTTCGTATCATTACAGGATGTACTCAAACAACACCAATAGAACACCTGCACACAGAAACAAAAATACTGAAAGTTAGGGAACATTTAGACATGAGGTGAACCAAACACCTGGGCCCCCCTGTACGACCATATATATATACACACACACAGTATATATATATAATTTAAGACGTATGATGGTGCTAGTTTACACTATACTAACATAACTGTTATTGAATTTTTTTATACCATATTCATAGTAGCCAATAGTGTTTTGAAATAAAAAAAAATCTACTGATAACATTTTTTAACAGCCTTGATTTTTCCCACTTCTCATTAATGAAGCCCTTCGCAATATATATATATATATATATATATATATATATATATATATATATATATATAATACAGTGTATATAACATATTTTTATAACCTGACCGATTATAATGGATTGCTAAAATGAAAGTAAGTTAACTCAAAATGAGACGAAATTTGTGATATTTATGTCTAATTCAAAAATAATTTGGATGTTGTCGCCATGACATCGAATGCATTAATCACTTTTCAGCGACGAATTGACATTTTTCAAATACCGATATTTGCCGATTAGTGTGCTAAAGGCTTTAAGTGGTTTTAAGTTGGTGGAGAGTCAGTGTGATATTTATTGGCTTCAGCGATATTCATTAATATAAAACCTTTTTTTTCTTTTCACCTGGGGACTTTTTTAACGAACTCCATCTGTATATGAAGGGTCCTTCCCTGTGGATTTTAATTTCTATAATAATATTAAAACGGCCACTTGTGAAGCTTCTTTGAAGTGCCATTCCTCTAAAACACTTGAAAAGCACTTGATAAAAGATTTTACACTTATTTTGTGGGTCTATAATACGTGTCTTTATTTGTAGTGTTTATGCACGGCATCCTCCTTACACTCTATACGCTTCATTCTCTCTCTCTCTCTCTCTCTCTCTCTCATATATATATATATATATATATATATATATATGAAAATTATTTCACGAAAGTATCAAGTGAAAAATATTTGATGAAAAAACCACGAAGGAAAGGAAACAAGAATGGTGCTCAAGCGCTTAGACGAAAGCGCTTGAGCACCATTCTGTGTTTCCTTTCCTTCGTGGTTTTTTTCATATATATATATATATGGATCACCTAAAAATCAGGGCCCCCAGCCTCAATTATCAAATGATATCTTCGTTAAAACTAACAAAAATATCACGACTTAACCAATTGTCAAGGGCGTACAGTTGACCTAACCCGGCATTCAATTTAATTTATTATATTTGGTACTGTAAAGCAAAAAACAAGAATACATGGGGGCCCTGATCTTCAGGTGATCTATATATATATATATATATATATATATATATATATATGATGAATAAAACCACGAAGGAAAGGAAACACAGAATGGTGCTCAAGCGCTTTCGTCTAATGACATCCTCAGGAGCACTGAAGTACATAAAGGGTTACAGCCTATATATAGGTTACAGAAAAAAAACCTATACATATACTGTATATATATATATACACAATAAACGGAGATAAAAAAAAAAAAAATTATTAAACATTAAAGGATTGTGGGAGGAGCATACAAATTTGTAAGGAAAAACTACCGATTTTTAGCACAAGATTAGCACAAGATCAAATTAATTGTTTCCAACCAATGTTACAGAAAAAAAAATAATAAAATAAAAAAAAATACAAATTTATACTGGAAATCTGCCCGGGTTTTAGCACTTTGCCCTTCTTGTTTAGGTTCGATGTATATAAAAATAAATTTTAAAAATACAAGTTATTTGAGTACATACAAGTTTACCAAAGATTTAGCGTTCTACCCTTCTTATCTAAATCTGTTCTGAAGGAATTCAAAACAACAGGATCGAGTTGAAAAGACCTTTGCTTATGTTGAAGTTATTTGTGAGTTGGATAATGGCAGACTCAAGAATATTTCTATTAACAATGTTGCTAGAGTAAAATAAAACTGAAGCATTATTCCAATCAATACAGTGGGATAACTCTGACAAATGGATAAAAAGGGCACTGGACGACTGTCCTGTTCTAACGGAATATTGATGCTGTTTTATACGTGTGTGCAAATCCTTTCCCGTCTGACCTATGTAAAAGGAATCACATTGTTTACAACCAATTTTATAGATAATGCCTGAATTATTGGTAGGGCTATTTTTTACTATGATATTTTTCACAATATTGTTATATGAAATACTACATTAATATCCAAAAGTTTAAGTACATTAGCAATGCCTAAAAAGCCCAGGAAAAATGGAAGTACTAAAATATTTTTTGACAAAGTGTGAGTGTTATTATTCACACGATAGAAAGTTCGCCAGTCCGGAATACATCGATGCCGAATTGGAAAAAATCAACGGTATTGGAAGTGATCTGTGTTATCCATCTGCGTTTATGGAATCTTGTCTCAACAAGGCAAAACGAACTTTCTATCGTGTGAATAATAACACTCGTACTTTGTCAAAAAATATTTTAGTACTTCCATTTTTCCCGGGCTTTTTAGGCATTGCTAATGTACTTAAACTTTTGGATATTAATGTAGTATTTTCATATAACAATATTGTGAAAAATATCATAGTAAAAAATAGCCCTACCAATAATTCAGGCATTATCTATAAAATTGGTTGTAAACAATGTGATTCCTTTTACATAGGTCAGACGGGAAAGGATTTGCACACACGTATAAAACAGCATCAATATTCCGTTAGAACAGGACAGTCGTCCAGTGCCCTTTTTATCCATTTGTCAGAGTTATCCCACTGTATTGATTGGAATAATGCTTCAGTTTTATTTTACTCTAGCAACATTGTTAATAGAAATATTCTTGAGTCTGCCATTATCCAACTCACAAATAACTTCAACATAAGCAAAGGTCTTTTTCAACTCGATCCTGTTGTTTTGAATTCCTTCAGAACAGATTTAGATAAGAAGGGTAGAACGCTAAATCTTTGGTAAACTTGTATGCTACTCAAATAACTTTTATTTTTTTAAATTTATTTTTATATACATCGAACCTAAACAAGAAGGGCAAAGTGCTAAAACCCGGGCAGATTTCCAGTATAAATTTTTTATTTTTTTTTAATTTTATTATTTTGTTTTTTCTATAACATTGGTTGGAAACAATTAATTTGATCTTGTGCTAATCTTGTGCTAAAAATCGGTAGTTTTTCCTTACAAATTTGTATGCTCCTCCTACAATCCTTTAATGTTTAATAATTTTTTTAATTTTTTAATTTTTTTTATCTCTCCGTTTATTGTATATATATATATATATATATATATATATATATATGAATATTTTTTTTTCTGTAACCTATATATAGGCTGTAACCCTTTATGTACTTCAGTGTTCCTGAGGATGTCATTAGACGAAAGCGCTTGAGCACCATTCTGTGTTTCCTTTCCTTCGTGGTTTTATTCATCATAAATATTTTTCACGTGTTACTTTCGTGAAATAATTTTCATATATATATATATACACACACACCGGGTGATTACAAATTACCTTCCCGATTTTAAACATTTATTATGAAAAAACTAACAAAGCTACAGCGAAAAGCAAGATACGAGTATAGAAATAAAGAAGAACTCAAAAAGTTTTATTTACAAGCTATTAAAGTTCAATATGAGCTCCTTTTGTGGCTCTGCAGACATCAAAGCGGTATTTTGTTTCCCTCCATACATTTTGTAGCATATCATACTGAACTTTTCTAACAGCCTCACGTATCCTTTTCTTAAAATGTTTCAAAGTTGTTGCCATTAGTAGAATAAAAACTTAACTTTTGACATAGCCCTAGAGCAGGGGTGGCGAACCTTTTTAAAGTCGGGTGCCAAAAAAAAGCCTGTAAACCATAAAAAAATTCGCGTGCCCACCAAAATTTATACATATTACACCAAATTATAAACATTAAGTCTATTATTTTATATTCGTTTTTGGAATAACAATTTCTATGCTTAGGCGTGCCAGGCAATTTGATCGCGTGCCCAAAGGGGCACGCGTGCCATAGGTTCGCCACCACTGTCCTAGAAGAAGTAGTTAAGGAGGATTAGATGGGGGGAACGAGCCTGCCAAGGAATTCGTCCCCCACGGCCAATCCAACGATGAGGCAATTGCTCATTCAGGAATGTTGTAACCTCAAAAGGAACCACAAAAGGAGCTCGTATTGAACTTCAATAGCTTGTAAATAAAACTTTTTGAGTTTTTTAATTTGTATATCTTGCTTTTCGCTGTAGCTTTGTTAGTTTTTCATAGTAAATGTTTAAAATCGAGAAGATCATTTGTAATCACCCTGTATATATGTATGTATATATCGGCAACTGATTGATTGCGGGGAAAACGCAGTCTAATATTGAAAAGGAGCACCAGAGATGCAATAAACATCTTACATTCTTTACATTACATTCGTTCCGTATTAAACTGATCCCATCATCAGGGCTAAAAAACATGAAATCGCCAATATGAAACAAATACCTAAAATTCTGATCTTATAACATTCTTTAAACAGTTTTAAGCGTTTAATTCCTTATGCTGAAACTTATAGATTCTATATAGACCTTATGGTAAAGGGAAATAAAGGATATTCTTAGAAATGCAAAAAACTTTTTTTTTCTACGTGAAGGTCAAAATATGAAAATAAAAACCCATTCGTTTTTCTGTATCCACCCGAGGAGGATGCCAGTGGGCGTCGAAACTGTTGTGGAAATAAACTCTGTCTATTAGAGTGGGTTTTTATTTTCAGATATTCTTAGAACTTTAATTACTGTATATTTCTAGTAGTAGGATTAATTAATCCGTTTAAGGTTCTACTTCTTGTAGTTTCTATGAATCTGAAGGAAAAATTATTGTTTATAGGTAGTTTAAGAGATTGTAATTCTTCGTGTAGCTTAAAATAGTGTTAACAAATATTAAATGCTCAAAGTACGTCAAAGTTAAAATCAAATTTCGTTTAAAATTCAATGGAATGAAAGAAAAGAATTGGTGGTAAGGACATTAAATGTGGTTTTGAGGTATCTGGAGGTTTCAAAAGAAGTCAGTTTTACTGATCTTGCTGTCCAGTTTGAATTTTTTGCAAACTAGACTAGACGGACAATCCCTTAGCCACGGCTTCGTAATGACAGAGAAATGCAGTAGCCAAGGTGTAGCCAAGGAGCAGAACCATCTACACGTCTTCAGACTGTTTATAATACTCATTATTATTAAATATGAAAGTAATTCTTTGAGTATATATCTATCGAGACCTTCCACTATGTTGGTATTACTGAAAAGATTATCTATACATATATTAATAGTTTCTGTGACCGGAACATTTGTAGATAAAGCTGTTACGTCCAAACTGGCCATTGTATACGAATTATTTTCTTATGGAGTCCCTTCTCTTACAAAAGAAACGAATCTTGGACTGTACATATGAAGTGTTTGTTATTGCGGATAATATTGGGACCAGAAATATAGACAGAATAAATAGATCATAACTAAAAGTTATTATTATTGATGATAAAATCTGTCTTAATGATCAATTTAGTCTATGCACCTTAAGGGGTCCATACATAATGCCTGAAAACCAGAAACAAATAATTTAGAGAAAACTGTATCTTGAATTACATTTTTTTTTATTTAAGGAATCTATTAATTTTGTCTTGTTTTGAAATTAATGTAAAGATGTCGCCCGTAACTTTAGCAAATTTGGTCACATCGTTTAATATATTAAGCATTTTGTTTACATAGGGATCCTTATCCAAAAGAATTATATCATTGCCCTTATCAGGCTTCACAATAACCAAAGACTGATTCGAAGACAAGTTTTTTTTAGACTGTGGAATTCTTCCTTCTCCATATTAAGTCTACTCGAAAAAATATTAGAAAACATAAAATGAGGCAAGAGCTAAATTGCGTAATCTAATGGATTAAAAGTTAAAACCTTTGGAACTATTGAAGAATAGGGACCCCAGCCTTCTTTAGTTAGGCTTATAAGGCTAACTAACGAAAATATCACGACCTAACCTAACCAATCGTTAGGTTAACTGTACTCCCTTGACGATTGGTTAGGTCATGATATTTTCGTTAGTTAGCCTTATAAAGCTAACTAAAGAAGGCTGGGGTCCCTATTCTTCAATAGCTCCAAACCTTTATTATGTGGATCCTAGTATGGATGATTAAAAATATTCTTGAAAAAATAATTAAAAATTTAAAAAGTGTTCATTAAAGTTAAATTTCTCAGGAGTAAGAAATAATTTCAAACCTTTACATGAAGTGGATTTTTCAACTTATTTTAAACTTTAGAAGACTAATTACAAATGAGATTATTGGCTATTAATTAAGTTATTGGATATAATTGCGGTTCCTAAGAATATCCCTTATCTCTCTTTACCTTATACAGAATATTTATGTTTCAGTATAAGGAGTTTATCGTTTGTTTACATACAAAGATACTACTACACTGCTTCATTCCTCCATAGTTTACTAATACAAGTGTAACCACTGTATAGGATCATAATATATAGGTAAAACCTAAAGATATTTAAAATCTCGCATTTATGAACACTTGGATATAGAATGAAAAACCAACCCCTTAGCAAACCACCTAATTCTCGTATACGTAATCATGTCACAGCAACAACCATCCGATTTTCCAGTCAAATTTCAATATACTTGGTGGCGGTAGTTCTGATCTTAAACTTAAAATCTTAAAATCTCTTTTTATTTACAAACTGAAACCAAATCTTAATTTTGACGAGTCAGTGATAGATTTATTGTTTTAAGGTATTTTATACTCTTGATTCTCTACTTTTTATCGTCTCTATAAAAGAGACGATATTTCGTCATTTTACATTGGCCATAAAATAAGGGTAGTTTTGCATTTGTTTTGGCTATTTTGTTATTTAGTCCTGATGATGGAATCACTGTGTTCCTAAACGTTATCATAATAAAAGAACGTAGGATGTTTATTGCGTGCATTTATTACAATTTATTGCCTTTTCCATTATTAGACTGCGTGTATCCCGCAACAATCGGTCGCCGATATAATCATAAAATGTTATGAAAGACCAGTATTGCACACATATAGAAGACTTGAGAGACTCCGCTATAAATCTTGGAAATGCCAATGTGACCTCCATTTCCTTACTTGCTGTAGAAATTAAGGTTTGTTTCCCGTCTTTCTTAGTCTAAATTTAGTAATTTATATTTACAAAGTGAAACTTACGGAAACTGTCAAAAAAAACAATTACTGGATGCTAAAATTAAGTGTAAAAGAGGGCTTCTTAGTACGTGTATTAGTGAGTTTAATCGGTGCTACTGTAGTATGCGGTCTACCTACGATTCGGCAGTCTACCTTTTAATTATAGTTTCTTATCTTATTATTATTTTATTAGGTTAATTGTACGCCCTTGACGATTGGTTAGGTTAAGTCGTGATATTTTCGTTAAAACTAACGAAAATATTACGACTTAACCTAACCAATCATCAAGGGCGTACTGTAGTATGCGGTCTACCGTTAAGTATGCGGTAGTAGTATGTTTAACTTCTTTAATAATTCCTTAATTGTGTAAATTAAATTATAATTCCTTTCAATTCATTTTCAATTCCTTTTAAATATTTTGAACGGTAGACCGCATACTACAGTAGAAACTTAACGGTAGACCGCATACTACAGTAGCACCGTTTAATCAGTCTACTGTTAACTTTAATTCAGCCTTTGGCTATTGTTAGCATAAACTTCTATTTATGACGTCACCTTATACGCTAAATAGTCTTTTTGGTACTTGCTCCTTTTTCCCCCCATCACTTTTTAAAAAAATAAACATTTTTTGTATTTTTCAATTTAAATATGCAAAACAAGTTGGTTGTCTTTTGAAATATTATATGCAGAAATGCGGGGGCGGGGGGGAGGGTAAATAAGTGGAATATTTTAACGAAAATATCATGACTTAACGTAACCAACTGTCAAGGGCGTACAGTTGACCTAACCGGGGAAAAAGGAATAAGTGCCGTCTTTTTAACTCATTTATATTATGGAGAATAAAAGTTACTGAAAATTATCTGAAAAGTTATTAAAGAAAATTATTTTAAACTTTCTATTAAGTCCACGTTTTGCAAGTTTAATTACAGTAACAAGTTATGAACGTTTCCACTTATCTCGTTGAAGTTTGTAATTTGTTAATTCTTCAGAGAGACAAAGGAAAAACTCTTGCTTCCGGTCACATTGGAATATATTTTAATGGCGTCAGAAAAGCGTCGTTCTTTACGTTAATTATACTGCGTGTTTGCAGTTTAAATGTATATAATGTACGCCATGCGAGAGGTGCCCCTTTGGGGCATTGGTTTCTGCTCGTATGTAGAGGAATTACGGCATTTGATTGAGTGAGGCCCGTGGTGTAATGGTTATCATATCTGACTGGCAATCGGAAGATCCTGGGTTCGATTCCCGGGTGGTTACCTCATTTTTTCATTTGTTTCGTTCTCTCGCTCTCATCTTGCGCGGAATATTCTCCTATACAAGCGTCGTTCTTTACGTTAATTATACTGCGTGTTTGCAGTTTAAATGTATATAATGTACGGCATGCGGGAGGTGCCCCTTTGGGGCATTGGTTTCTGCGCGTATGTAGAGGAATTACGGCATTTGATTGAGTGAGGCCCGTGGTGTAATGGTTATCATATCTGACCGGCAATCGGAAGATCCTGGGTTCGATTCCCGGGTGGTTACCTCATTTTTCATTTGTTTCGTTATCTTGCGCGGCATATTCTCCTATACAAGCGCCGTTCTTTACGTTAATTATACTGCGTGTTTGCAGTTTAAACGTATATATATATACACACAGTACATTATTAAAAAAGTCGTGTCCTGTTTTTAAGAATGAAAGACAGACTAGTGAATTTTATCAATTTAAGTTCATTAATGCCATCCATTTACCATGTGAATGAATGTGTTTTTTAAGTAGGATAATTGATCTGGAAGCACATTTTAAGAAATAATAATAGTAATAATAATAATTAATAATTGTGATTATAATTATGAATTATAATTATTATACAGTAATTAATAACTGTCATAGTTATTAGAAACTGCATTGCCCGGATTAGTCAAATGATTTCGTAAAGGGAAGAGCGCTTTGAGCATATTTTGTCTTTAGTAAAAATTCTCATCCTTCCACAATAATTGTGCCAAGTTCCATGAACGGTAGTTAAGCCATTGTTTCTAATTATATTTTGAAAGCGTGTCTTAATTAAACACACACACACACACACACACACACACACACACACACTTGCAAATACCAGGTTTTTTTTTACTCTATGCATTCATTTTATGTGGAAATAGATTTTTTATTGGAGTTTCAATAAATTACTTTTTATGTTGTAAACTCATATAAAACATATTTTAAATATATGTCATACTATTTTTTAAACTAAACTTACTTACAAACTACAGCATAGGCCTAATAACTTTTTCTATCGTTTATATTTCATACTAAAAAAATATAGAAGTATTATAGCCAACGAAATAATTGCTAAATATTTGAGAAAACAAAAAAATATCTTGCGTACGTGTAAAGTTTATATAAAAATTTTATATTAATCAATGGTTTTCTAAATCTTTTTTGTGCTGACGGTCCCATTTCGACAAAAAAAAAAAAAATTCGCGACCTCCCCTTCCCGAGATGATGCGACACGTATTTCAGCTGCATAAACAGCTCCTGAACTATTTCCCCCGTAACGATGCAAGGGTTAGTAAAAGGTGAATATTTAATCCGTTTAATGAAATTGTGGCAGAGGTTGCAGAACTTGCTGAGAATCTTCTCAATAAATTGATCGAACGTTCTTCTGACAAAACTCGACAGTTGTCATTTTCATCGGAACACTTGTATACATTTTGGATAGCATGGAAGAGTGAGTATTCAGAACTGGTGTCTGAAGCAGTGAAAGTTTTAATTTCATTTGCAACCTCGTACTTATGCAAAGTGGGCTTCTCATCAATTGTTGCAGTTAAAACAAAAAAAATTAAATTGACTGTTACTCCGTGTTTAGTCCATTCAACTGAATATAAGATTATTATTAACAAATGCAAAGTAGGCACAGGCACATTGAAAGGCATGAATTAACAGTTAGGAAGATACAACTAACAGAAAATAACTTCAACTGTAACATTGCAAGAGTTTTTCACCTAAAACAAAAAATAGTCTCCGATTTTACATATTTTGTAATTTTTACTAGGAAAATAAACTTTGATTTTCCATGTCGGGTGATTTCTTTTGCGGGCGGTGGAGGCAAAACGCCGGGACCCCTTAAGCACTTAACCACGGGCTCAGGTTGAGAAATGGCGCCCTTGAGAATATCTAATATATAGGGTGTTCCATAAGTCCGGCATCATAGGAGAAATTCATATTTTTCTATTTCTACAAACCATAATTCATATTTTTCTCTTTCTACAGGCCATAATGTTTGTGAGCAAGGAAGAACGAATCCAGATAATTCTACTCATAGGAAATCGGAGTCAAAGAGACTTTGCAACAAGTCTGCTAACACAACTCTGTGTTATTGGCTCGCGGTCTGGATGCAGTCTGTTAAATTCAGCAGCGGCCTTTCTTTGACTCCGATTTCCTATGAGTAGAATTATCTGGATTCGTTCTTCCTTGCTCACAGACATTATGGCCTGTAGAAAGAGAGAGATACGAATTATGGTTTGTAGAAATAGAAAAATATGAATTTCTCCTATGATGCCGGACTTATGGGACACCCTGTAATATTTTCAATTCTTCTTTTTGATAGACAGTAGCAATCGGGGATAGGAAAGTATGCCATATTCAAAATTCCAAGGTTACCAAGATAGGTTCTATTGAAGTACTGTACTTTCTGGCACACAATTAAAAATGTATATAAGGAAATTAATCATGCATTGTACTGTACTTGCATACAATATGGAACAGTAATTAGTGTACTTAGCTTTTTATTATTATCAAAGTACCAATTTATTTTAGCAGTATGAGATAATTAAGGTAGTGTGTGTCCGAGAAACGATACTTCAAAAGTAATCATATTTTTCTTAATTAATTAATTAATTAATAGTTATACAATATGCATGTTTACATTTTCAAACTGTTCAAAATTAGAACACTTTCACATGATGACCATCATTCGTCGCTACATACTGTATTCGACGCTCGGACTTCATTAGAGCATTAGCAAGATGCTCTTCTGAAATGGATCCAATAACCTCTGATTCTTTGACGCAGTTCTACCACATTACCAGGGTTTGTCATGATACACAAGTGTTTTAACATGACCCCATAGAGAGAAATCGAAAGAGTTTAATTCGGGTGATCGAGGCGGCTTATCCAGCGCTGAAACGCATTAACATTTGGTGTGCTATGTTGGGTAACTGCCGTTACTGTTCGCCACTTTCTAGACACAACATTTCCGTGGTGAACCGATAGCATGGCCACCTCGACCACCTGACTTAACCTCTTTAGATTTTTATCAGTGGGTATGCTAGGACACTCGTGTTTCGTGGCAAACTCAGTAGCCTAGCGGAACTCCGTGAAAGAAACGGAGGTCACTGGATCCATTCCACAAGAGTATCTTGCTAATGTCCTAATTGAGTTAGTGTCGAATACACATTGTACCAATAAATGATGGTCATCTTGCGAAAGAGTTTTAAGCTTGGATAGTTTGGAAATGTAAGCAACCATATATATACATATTGTATACATATTGAGTGATAAGAAAAATAATTGTATTTCCACCATTTACTTCTTGGACATGCTCTATATTCGACAGTAAGAGTTAATATGATCCCAAGATCATACGAAGGAGTTTTAAAACAACCATAGAAAACGCCTCATCACCACACACGCACACACAATTATGTATTCCTCTCTCTCTCTCTCTCTCTCTCTTCTCTCTCTCTCTCTCTCTCATATATACAGTATATATATATTTATATATATATAAATGATGTTTCAAATGCTGGTATTGGTGTATACACACACACACACACACACGAGTATATATATATTATAATATATATATATAACATTTCGCTATAATTCGTGCTGGCCAAAAATTGCTCCTGAAACGCTCGAAAACGTTCAATGCATTACACATTAGCTTTTCCCTCTCTAAAATTAGGTTTTTCCACCGAAGACGTTTTGGATTATCTCCGTCGTGATGAATTATGCTTTCGTGTGTAAGAAAAATGAAAGCAACTATTTTAATTTAACAAATGATGCCAAAAATGGGAAAAATATAAAAATTTCATTAAAAATAAAATAAAGAAAATAAATTGAAAATAAAAATGGAAAAAAAATCTATTTTTGGACTGGGGATCAAAAAGGAAATAATTTTCATAATTATGTATGTATGTATGTATATTTTTGTTTGTGTTGACTTAGGGACAGGAAATATTGGTAACCTTTTATAAAATGGTCCTTTTTAATATGGTCATAATTTTCTTTTCTTATCATAAATAAGATTAAAAAACCAATAAATCTTTTAATACATTCCGACAAACAACTTCGGTAGATAATTTAATTGGTTATAAAACTCCAAAGCTTCATTAAGATGCGTAACCATGGCAACGGCAAGTCAGCCAATGACCACAATTTTCAAAATATAAAGAATGGATTATTCTTTCTGTGATAGTTATATTTTAGAAAGTTTGTACCTAAAGAGGTATAAGTAGAGTTATTAGGGCTATCAATTTTATAGTTGTGTGTGTCTCTCTCTCTCTCTCTCTCTCTCCTCTCTCTCTCTCTCTCTCTCTGACTCTCTCTCATCTGTGAGGTACAGTTGTGTGCATCACAAATAGTGGGGGTGTTCTCCAAAGAACTTTGCTTACTGTGAATATGAAGGCGTCTTTGTACCTCTAAGAGGAGTGCATGCTTTCTTGAATGATATTTATTGCATCTCTCTTTATTTCTACAATGATCCGACACTGTACATTTAATTATGGAGGATTCCCTTTTTATCATGCCCTTTGCTATATAAACATATACAGGGTGGGCCAAAAGTCAGGAAACATCAGAATATGCTTTTTAAATGCAAATATACATATACGAGTATCATTGTTTGAAAAGCATGGTTCCTATGTTTCCTTACTTTTGGCTCACCCTGTATATATATATATATATATTATATATATATATATATATATATATTATGCGACAGAAAATAGAATATAAAGATAGGACAGAGGACCTTTTAAATAAGTTAGAATTATTGCACCTTGACTGTAGTAATTCCTGTTCAAATGAGTCTCGCAGATAGGTATTATGATATAAAGTCCATACTGAAGGAAGCAGCAAGGCCTTGGATTAAATCGTACCGTTTTTATACTAAAATTATTTCTGGATGGAATGATTTTATAGCTCCCTTGAAAAAGGAATTGAAAGATGCTTACGATATAGGGTGTCTCTTTGGTCGACTGAGAATAGTGCCAGCTTACATGAATATGAGTAGAAGTAGGGTTCATTATAAAACAACCATAAGACGATGTAAACAGGGAGATGATTCCATTCGGGCAGCAAAAGCCTGTGGCTAACATAAATAATGATAAATTTTTTGGAAATTTGTCAAGAAGGAAACTAATGCCAAGAATGCCATCACATCAACAATTGATGGAGTGTCTGGGGAAGAAGAGAGAGCTAAATTATGTAGAACGAGGTACTCAAACATCTTTAACAGCGCGGAGAGAGTTAATCATAAACGAGCGTAATAGAGCGTATAGACTTAACAAGCGCAATGGCCAGGTAGCTAACTTTAATAGATATATCGAGCTTAGACGTCAGGTTAAAAGATCAGTTAGGAATGCTAAGCGTAATTTAGAGAGAGTTATAGCTGCGGATAGTAAACATAATCCAAAAAAGTTTTTTGAATACGTAAATAATCGTAAGCCGGTAAAGGATAACATAGGCCCTCTAGTGGACGTAAATGGCGCTTTGGCTTCTGACGCTCAGGCGATGGCGGGTATTTTCAATAACTTTTTTGCGACAGTTTTTACCGTAGAGGACGTAAATAATGTCCCCGACGTTGACGATATCGTTCCATTTAGTAGCGAGACTATTTTAGATGAAATAACTGTTTACGAGGCTGAGATTGCGCATTATATCGATAGGCTAAAAGTTAGCAAGGCTCCAGGCCCTGACGCTTTTTATCCTAGACATTTGAAAGATTTGAAAGACGTTATCGTAGGCCCCTTAGCGAAGATTTTTAATCAGTCACTCGAAACGGGGATTATTCCTGAAGACTTCAAATTAGCTAACATCACGCCTATTTTTAAAAAAGGCGACCGCGCGGTAGCTAGCAATTATAGGCCCATTAGCTTAACGTCAATTGTCGGTAAACTTTTGGAATCCGTAGTTAGGGATCGTATTATCGATCACTTAGAAAGTAGGGGTTTGATTAATAGTAGTCAGCACGGGTTTCGACGCCATAGGTCTTGTTTAACTAATTTGTTAGAATTTTATAACGAAATAGTGCGCGAATACGATAGACATAGGGCAGCTGACGTTATTTATTTAGATTTCAAAAAGGCGTTCGATACGGTTCCGCATAGGAGACTAATTGCGAAGGTTAAAGCGCATGGTATACGCGGTCAGGTAGCTAACTGGTTAGAAGAATGGCTTCGTGCTAGGAGGCAGAGGGTCGTAGTTAATGGTAGTGAATCGGGGTGGTTAGATGTAGGTAGCGGTGTCCCACAGGGTTCAGTGTTAGGCCCATTGTTATTCGTAATTTACATTAACGACATAGATGTAGGATTGATTAGTAACGTGTCAAAATTCGCGGACGATACTAAAATAGGCGGTAAGGTTGTTAACGAGGACGATAGAAATAGGATCCAAGACGATGTAGATAGGATTATGGAGTGGACGGATAAGTGGCAGATGCAATTTAACGTAGATAAATGTAAAGTTTTGCATATAGGTTCTCGCAACAATAATTACGTATACACGATGGATGATAGGGATTTAGCGAGTGTTGACGTGGAAGTAGATTTAGGCGTACGCGTAACTAAAGATTTAAAGGTTAGGAACCAGTGCCTGGAGTCTTGCGCAAAAGCGAATAGGATGTTAGGCTTCATAGCGCGTAATTTCGAATTCAAATCGAAGGATATCATATTGCCCCTTTACAAGTCCCTAGTCAGGCCTCATTTGGAATATGCAGTTCAGTTTTGGTGCCCGTACTTGCGTGAGGATATTGATAGGTTAGAAAGGGTTCAGCGTCGTGCCACGAAACTTATTCCGTCTTTGCGCAATAAGCCTTATGAAGATAGGATTAAAGTGTTAGACTTGTATTCACTCGAAACTAGGAGATTAAGGGGGGAGCTTATTGAAGTTTTCAAAATCGTTAATAACATCGATAACGTAAATTTTGACAAATTGTTCACTTTCGATAATAGTAATACTCGCAATAACGGATTCAAGTTGCGTGGCAGACGTTTCATTTCTAATATCGCTAAAAACTTCTTTACGTTTAAAGTAATTGATAAATGGAATAATCTTCCCGCGTCAGTCGTTCATTCTACCAGCGTTAATATGTTTAAGAACCGTCTTGACAGACATTTTAAAAGTATTAGCGTTGTTTAAAATTAAAAAAGAAAGTTAACAACAGGAGCTCTGGTGGTGGTGCTCGAGGATGAGTCTGTTGACGATGAATGCCAGCTTGTGACATGCCAGCGTGTGATGCCAAAAAAAAAAAAAAAAAAAAAATTAGACTAACACGAATGTAGATGTAGCTTGTAGCGTAAACTAACCCACTTTTTGTTTAACTTTACCTACTTTTTTTTTTTCTTATCTCCTTACTTGCATGTCTGTAGTTTGCATGGTATGACAGTGAGTTAAGACTGTGTTTGCATGGTTTGTAAGCGTTCTTATTTTACTTCTTTTCATTTTTTCACCCCTCTCCTATATTCTCCGACTATTTTTCTGACTTGTCGGCAGTGGCCGGCGGATGATGATGGTGAGACTTTTTTCCTCTTTTTCTGAATGAATGTTAACCCACGAATGATAGGTGTTGCTCCTTACTTAACCCCTTATTCTCTTCTCTTCTCTTAACCCCCTACTCTTTCCTTTCTCTCGGGCTAGCCTTAGAGTGGATCTTAGGGTCTTTGTTAGCCTTAGCTTCTGTAGATCTGTAGAATCTTAATGTAGGCTGCAACGGAACGACATTAAAGGGGCCAGTGAAAATACGAGGACTTCAGTGCCTGAAATTAAGGGTCTGATTAAAGAGCTGAAGACAGGTTCTTCCCCAGGTGTAGAGGACTTGTCAAATGAGCACTTAAAGTGTGCTAACGATGTGACTCGTCTTCATACCTCATTATTGTTCTCAGCCATGCTTGCTCAGTTATATTCTTGGAGAGTTTGTGAGGGTATATATCACATCCCATGTCAAAAAATAAATATGGGGACATTCTATCCAGTGATAATTACAGGCCTACTGCTGTTGCACCCTGCTTCTCAAAAATACTTGAGAAACTTTTGCTACGCCGACTAAATTTAATATTTATAGACGTCTCCAAATCAGTTCGGTTTTGAAAGGTCCCATTCAAGTGACCTGTGTATACGTTTTGAAGGAGATTGTATTTAAATATATTGTCAGTAATTCAACTATTTAGTTTTTTCTAATATAAACAAAGCCAATGATAGTGAATCACAAGATTATATTTAAAAAATTTGAAGACAGGAATGTTTTATGTTTTATGTTTTAAATGTATTGAATTTTTGGTACTCGCAAAACTTTCATAGTTAGATGGGTCAGTGTATTGTCCAAATGTTTAAGTTCCTCCTGCGGAGTTACACAAGGCTCCTTTCTCTCTCCTTTGCTGTTTAATGTGTATATTGATGGATATTTACTTCTCTTAATGAGGCAAGAGTGGGATGTTGAATAGATAACATGAGAATAACTAACTTGGTCTATGCTGATGATATGGTGTTAATATAAGCCCTTTGGTTAAAGGTCTGGATCATCTTATAAAAATGTGCGAATCGCACTCACAAAACCATGACATTAATTTTAATGTTACTAAAGTTATGCAGTTTCATCCTAAAGATCAAACCAAACGGCTATTACTGTTTTTATAATGAGAGAAGAGCCAATAGAGCAGGTACAAGAATTCAAGTACCTGGGTTAAATTATCATCCGCTCGGTGAGTGACGATTCAGACATAAGGAAACAATATCGAAGTTACGGTACTAAAGCAACATGATTATAAGGAACTTCAAATTCTGTACAAGCGAAGTTAAAGACACTTTTTTTTTGTATTTTCTGTACCAATAATTATGGGCAGCAACTGTGGGTCAGTTATAAAAAAGGTTCCTGTAGAACCCCCAATTTGATTTATAACAGATCTTTTAGACTGCTGCATAAGTTACCTCCAAGATGTTCAGCCTCTCAAATGTTCGCTAACCGCAACGTTTCGAGCCTCCCTTAAGAGGTAACAAGACTTGTTCAATACAGTCCAATGCGAAGAATTAAAAACTCGGACAATCCAGCAGCTCTACTTATCAGTCGTGCTTTGTCTTCTACATCTAGACTATGGACTTCGTATTAGCGTTATTTTTTTTATTACCGTACGCCTTTTTTTAAAATTTATTAATTACTTCTATCGTTTATTACTTTGATGAATATTGCGAATTTTTGTGGGAGTTCTGTCCTGCCAATAAACTTTATTACCATATATATATATATATATATATATATATATATTATATATAAAATTATATGCCCGTAAATATTTTAAAATCACGAATGTGGTAATTTTTCACCGCTAATTAGATTCAGGTGCGTTAATTTCAGGCAAACAAAAAAAGTATGATAACTGTTTAATGAAATCATGATGGTCGCCGAAAATCTCTAAACTACTACTTTTAACTGCCTCAAATGCAGTCAACTACGCAGCGACCGAAAATGCCCGCTAGGGTATTTATTTTATAAATTAGGTTACCATTATTATCAAATCGTATAACAAATGGGTATTATTTTCTCCTCTCACAATACTCTCTATACCGAACCGATAACGTATATATACCCAAAACAACAAATTGGGTATAATAGTCAGTGAGGAGGGTCAGAAACTGGCACAGCGCTCAGGCCAAACGAACGCGGACCATTACGATAACGCCTAACCAGGTGCATTTTAACTGCAAAAAAAAGAGGAATTTTTCCTTTTCTACGAGCAACCATAAACAGAAATTTTCATTCTAGGCAGGCTGGGTGTGGTCTTACACTCCACTATATGTTTTCTTTGTTTCCAGCTAAGGCGATAAAACGGAATTAACATAAACATAACTCTTATATTACTGTTAAAATTACATTACACACACACACACACACACACACACACACACACACACATTTAATTTGTCTGTTTTATGCGATAATTTTGTAGAAAGCGCCTCGCATTTAACATGATAGCAAAAATTAACTTTTAAAAGAATGTTAAAATTAACATAGTGTGAATAGTCGAAAATGCTCCGCAAACTAGGAGATATACATATATATATATATATATATTATTATATATATATAGGGTGGGCGGTAAGTTTCCATACATAGGAAAAATAAACATTTTTTTTATGGACAACCATTTTTATTTATATAATATGCTCTACATGGTTGCCATTGTTTTGAAAACACATTTCAATACGTGTTCCCCACTGTTGATGAACACGCATTAGCACAGTTGACGTTATGCTTGTAATGGCGTTGGTGATACGTTCCTTTAGATGATTTATGTCTCGTATCTTTTCCTGATACACCATGGCCTTCAAGTGCCCCCAAAGATAGAAATCAAGGGGGTGATGAGATCTGGGGATCTGGGAGGCCACTCCACAGGACCACGCCGACCAATCCAAGCATCCGGAAACTGCTGCTGATCCAATACCGACGCACGTGAAGACCATAATGAGGTGGAGCTCCATCTTGCTGGAAGTAAACTGGGAAGTTACCTTCCTCGTTTAGCAGGGATGGGAAAATCTCTTCTTGCAACATGTTAAGATACCTTTCGGCATTAAGATTTCCACTGACAAAAATTGGTCCAATAATTCTGTCACCCCATATCCCGGCCCACACCATCACTTTACCGGCACCTTGCATCTTCGTCGGACTCAGCCAGTTAGGGTTAGCATTACTCCAATAACGTATGTTTTGCCGATTAACCTCTCCATTGACGTAAAAATTTGCTTCATCAGTAAACAAGATCTTACGTCAAACGCATATTCTTAGGGTATCTGAAACATAAAAACAAACGTTTAATTTTTCCTATGTATGGAAACTTACGGCCCCCCTGTATATATATATATATATATATATATATATTATATATATATATGAGAGCCATATTTTATCAATTAAACTTTATTACATAACTTCACAGATAATAATTATAATTAAAAATAATTTATAATGGAGCAGTTTTAATTAAGAATATTGTGTAATCTCTCTCTCTCTCTCTCTCTCCTCTCTCTCTCTCTCTCTTATATATATATACACACACACATATATATATATATATATAATATATATATTATATATTATATATATATATTATATATATATTATATATATATATATATATATATATTATATATATATATTTATTTATTTATTTATTTGAAGTTATAGGACAGAAAAATATGACCGATTTATTAGTTAAAAATTTTTGAACTTTAACTTCGACAATAAATATTGAAGTTAAGGCTAAAATTCTTCATTTATTTATTTATCATTTATTAACTAAAGGAAAAGTAAATAAATAAATACATAATAAATAAAGTAAATATTATCCGAATTGTTAAACGAACTGTTCATTCTGACAAAGGTCAGTCTTGTTGCCCCACCTTGGACCTACCGCTTAACGTGGAATCCGAACCACCACCCGCCAAGGAAGTATGAAATGGCAAAGTTCGACCCGTGACTCGATCCTACAACCTCCAGCTCAGTACCCCATCGTAACCACTTAGTGAATATAAAACTGTGCTGTATGTACGCGTGTATGTGCGTACATGAATGTGTATGTATGTGTATATATTTACTGCGTGTGTTTATAATGAGATGTCAGAACACTTATTACTTATATTTCTGTGGTGTAATTTTGTTGAACAATCCTTCCGCATCATCCCTCTTCATTTTGTTGGATTTGGTGAAGGAGAGAGTTGTTTTCTACTCTCTCATAACTTGTCTCGCTTGGTTGGTCGGGGATTCAGTTGGCTTAGAAATTTAAGCGAGTTTTTTAATGTCATTAAATGAATATTTTGTTGGTTTCGCAGTTCTTTCTTCCGTTAAGCGAGTTTTCTATCTTCGTTCTTAAGTCTCTCGGTCCTCTTGCTTTATAGAGGCAGAAACTTCTCAAGTCAGTCCAGTTGGTTTTTATTTCGTTTTTGTAATTAAGAATTTGGCAGTGTTTTCCATGCATATATTATCATGTATCGTTCACGGCGTCTTTCCACAGAATGCTACAGTATTTCAGAAATTTAAGACACGACCAGCAATGTTCGTCTTCTGTTTCTTTTGGTATAGAGGCAAAAGTTCTTTGTAGGACTTCAGTATGTAGCTAAGTGCGATATCTCTTTTCCTGTGAGGAAATTTACTGGGAAATTGTTACAAGAATCAAAGTATTATACAGCTTGAGGATGGTGTCTGTTTTTCTGCAATAAAATTCTCAGTCACGAGAGTATAATAGGATTCCCACAACCTCTCTCCAGTCTATTTCCACCCAGTCATTCCCATTTCAGTTTTCGTCCTAGGATGGGAAATCCCAACGTGGGAATTTCGAAGGAAGAAATTCTCAAATCGATCCATTCCCACTTAAGTAAAAATTTTTCATAGTAAATATCTCTTGGACACAATTTCAAAATCGGAAATTTTTTTAGCATTCTTATTTTTGGACAGCGAATAAGAAGTAATCCTTCCCTCCCAATATCATCTACATTTCTTCTTTTATTCGTATACTCGCTCAGTATAAAAAAAAAAACTGGTCGAAATCTTGTTCCCTTAAATTTTCAAATAAGATTATCTCTGATTGTCGCTCATTTGTAGAAGGGAAAACTGTATTATGAAAATTTAAGACCATTTTTAAGGATATTTTTAGTGCTTCATTCGGGGTATAAACCTGTTAAAGTGATAAAACCAATATTAACACTAAAACAACAATGAAATCCAGTTCATTTAAATTATCCGTAACTCCTAATTTGAAAATGTATTTTACTCTTCTTTTAAAAAATAGTAAAATACTATTAGAAGCTACAATTATTTACTGTTAATTTAATATCCATTTTTTTACAGTATAGTTCACTGTACAGTTTTGAAAAATAGTTTAACTAAAAATAAAGTTTTTAAAGCATAAAAAAATAGCAATTGGTAATATCCTAATTTTGTTTTGGATATTTATTCTATTGGTAAAAAAAAAAAAAAAAAAAAAAAAAAAATTCTAGACGAACATTTTTCCGAAACTGTATACCTTCTCCAAATGATTGCCATTAATTTTATTCCTATGGCAGTTTTATGTTGTAATATTATCCGAATTCTGCGTCTATTGACATTCTAACTCTTAAATCTCCGATTTTGTATTTTGATTTAATTTTGATTTCTGCCTTGTCTGATAACCATTTTGTTATATTTTCTGGTTTTGTCACATGTTGTAAAAGGTTGGATTTTAGCGTCATTTCATTATATATACAGGGTGGGCCGTAAGTTTCCATACATAGGAAAAATAAACTTTTTATGGACAACCATTTTTATTTATATAATATGCTCTACATGGTTGCCATTGTTTTGAAAACACATTTCAATACGTGTTCCCCACTGTTGATGAACACGCATTAGCACAGTTGACGTTATGCTTGTAATGGCGTTGGTGATACGTTCCTTTAGATGATTTATGTCTCGTATCTTTTCCTGATACACCATGGCCTTCAAGTGCCCCCAAAGATAGAAATCAAGGGGGGTGAGATCTGGGGATCTGGGAGGCCACTCCACAGGACCACGCCGACCAATCCAAGCATCCGGAAACTGCTGCTGATCCAAATACCGACGCACGTGAAGACCATAATGAGGTGGAGCTCCATCTTGCTGGAAGTAAACTGGGAAGTTACCTTCCTCGTTTAGCAGGATGGGAAAATCTCTTCTTGCAACATGTTAAGATACCTTTCGGCATTAAGATTTCCACTGACAAAATGGTCCAATAATTCTGTCACCCCATATCCCGGCCCACACCATCACTTTACCGGCACCTTGCATCTTCGTCGGACTCAGCCAGTTAGGGTTAACATTACTCCAATAACGTATGTTTTGCCGATTAACCTCTCCATTGACGTAAAAATTTGCTTCATCAGTAAACAAGATCTTACGTCAAACGGATATTCTTAGGGTATCTGAAACATAAAAACAAACGTTTAATTTTTCCTATGTATGGAAACTTACGGCCCACCCTGTATATATATATATATGTAGCGGATCGACAAGAAATAGACCAACAAATCGACAGAAATACTTTACTTCCACGCTTCATCAAAGAACTTGGAAAACACACGTGGGCAAGAGTCAAACAATGGAGCGTCTATTTTTCCCCAATGGGAGCGAATGAAAACCGTTAACAACTAAAAGACGCGTGGACAAAGCGTCTTAAGAATGAAGTCTACGTCACAGGCCTACGGTATAAAAGGAGCTTCCACTTTATACTCACTCTCACTCACTCTCAACTTCTTCTACTACTTCTTTCACCACCTTTCTCTACAAAAAAAAAAAGGTGTCAATAGTCCAGCAGGGTTGAAAGCACCTTAAACAGAAAAAAAAAAAAAAACACTCACTCTCACTCACCCGTACGCTCACCATCGAACGTCCACCAACCGCTTTCCGGCCCCATGGCCGGGGGCCACGGCCGCTACTTTCTTCAGGGCCTACAATTTGTCTTCACGTAAGATCTAAAGACCACCTGCAGAAGCAATCCAACGAGGCCCAACCGGAATCACTTCGGGCCTGCGGTTTGCCGGGTCGGCCTTCAAGTTTCTCCACGTTCCTCGAGATTATTCAGCACCACAGGCTGATCATAAGGCCAGCCTGCACCTCGAGAAGTAACATCAGCTCAGGCCTCCACGAAGCCTACATCCATCATCTCAAGAGGCTTAACGGACAACGACAGCTCGAATCTGCGTAATGGTTCTGTCTTCAGCCCGTCTTCAAGTTTTTACATTGCCCTAAGCTAAGTGCATCATATTCGTAAGTACTCTTGAAACCAACATTAGCCTACCGCCGAACGGTAGGCTATACTCCCAAATTGTGTATTTACGCGTTCCAACTGACTCTCGTGAAAGAACGCAGTAGGCCTGTCATCCAATTCAAGTGTCATTTCAATACCTTATTCCGCGTATCATCCGTCATTATGTTCAGTTCACATTTACGTGTTAACCAAATGTTCTTTTGACGTAATCATTTAACATCACATAATGATCTTCTATATAAAATGATATTTGTGTATTTGTCAAGCATTTCAATCCATTATTATTAGGCCACATCAATTATTCTATGTGCATCCATGCAATCATTTAGCCTACTTAATCAGTGTCAAGTATTCCATTCAATGCACCAAACGCACGTGCATTCTTTATATCAGTTACTAGGCCTATTCAATGTTACATGTCGCATGCCATTTACATACCATCGATGAGTATTACATTACTTATTACGTGTCAATTAAGCTATTAACATTTCATCTTATTAGCTAAGCCTATGCCATAAGCATAACGTAAAACTACCAATTAATTACTGTCAATTCTTTGTTATATCACAGTGAATAAAATAACGGATTTATTTTCATAATAAACTACAAAAGTAAGGTGTCTTTCATAACCTTAATATTAATTTGCTTGAGCGTAAATCAAGCTGGTGACCCTCACTGCCATTTCGGTCACTTCCAATAGTATGGTGGATCTAATCAAATAACCATTCATTCCAATCGGTGATACTGTATAACAATATAAATTACTAACCCAGCCTATCATTATAAAGCAATCAGTCATTGCCTTAATCAATCGTTGCATACAATTAAATCATTATCACCTAAAACGGCTAAAACTAGCTCCATTATATATATATATATATATATATATATATATATATATATGTAAAATTTGGAAAATAATTTATTTCTGTTATAGACTTTAATTTTTAGGTTTTATTCAGTCAGACTAAAAAAAACCCGAATCAACTTCTAAACAAGTTTGTTTTTAGACATATTAATTTGATTTAATTATTAAAGACGCTTCCTATAACAAATTTAAAAATAATAAAATGTAAAAATCTTACAACGTATAATGAATTATTCAAACCAATTTTTTATATACAGTTTCGGAAATAAGTTCGCCTAAAGACATTAGTAATTTTTTTTGTTTTTGTAAAAATGTAATCACAAGTGATTGGGTTTGTTCTTGAAATTTCATCGTTACAAAAAAAAATAATAAGATTCGCACAAAGAATATTACCAATCGGTAATTTTTTATGCTTTTATAAATTTTTTCTAGACGAACTTTTTCCCAAAGCACTTCTGAAGATTGTCAAGAAAGTCTCGCCATAAAAAGTTTGAAGCATTCTGTAACTGTGTAAATTTTTAGGGTTGTTTAATCCCTTTCGTAACATTTCTAAAGGTCATATGACAGAGTGGATCTACGGTTTTACGTGGGATCCACCGCACCCCTCCAAGGAAGAACCACAGAACCACGACCGGCTCTTTACCAGGGTTAGGTTAGGATTCGGTATGAAGAACTGTTTCTTAACACCGACTTTACAATACGATATAGTCTATTCAAACTGATTTAAAAGGCTTGCCTCAAAAATAACTATACAATTAATACCTTTGAGGCGAGACGTTTGAATCACCCTGTATATAACAAATTTCTTGCATTCATGAGAGCAACGAACGTCCTTCACGAAGTCGTATAATAGCCACTCTTTACCGTTCAAGTACAAATATAAATTCACTTCAACCTTGACCTCAACTTGAGAAATATTTTGGAAGTTTAAGTTTCTTGAATAATTCAACCGTATTTATGGTGCCACGATTATCATAATGGTTACATATATTGCGTAAGAACCATTACTAAAAGCTACTAGCTATTGGATTTTAAAGCAAAAGTATAGATAAGAGTATTAAAGCCTCCCAAAGTCAATAAATATATGTATTTAATAACTAATAATAAGGAAATATGAGCGAGAAGTATAATTTTTTTAAGAACTTTAGTTGGCAATACAATTTTAAGATGTAATGTATATTTCTCCATATAGTGACTATAAACTTTAGCCTTGCATTGTATGAAAGATGGATAAATTAATGTTTAAAACTCGAGATAGGTAAAATTATCTACCTTTTTTCATTTCTACTCGAGATATCTGAATATCATATTTGGGAGAAGTCTGGGCGTAAAAGGAATTCCTTTATAATATTTTGCATTAATTATTAGTTTAATTTCAAATGTTCCAACCATTTAAACAAGGATTCAACCTCACCGTCAATTGATTACATTTCAAACCTCACGCAAAGATTCACCGAAACGATAGAGAACACCATCATCTGCATAAGAAATAATGTTTTGATTAATTGCATCTATAATATCATTGGTGAATACTGTAAATGGTAAAGGACCAAGAGCAGAGCCTTGAGGTACACCTATCATAACCCTTTTCAGAGTTAGCACTAATTAAATTGATTCATTGATTTCGGTAAGGTACGGTTTAACAAAGTTCAAAGAACTCTCCTCTAGTTCCATATGTGTACAGCGTTTGTGTATACTAACGCATTGTGAACACCAAATCGAGTAACCTATAAAGACTCTATGGTGTCTTTTCGTTTCCTGCATTAAGATTTTATAGAAAGTTAATAACTTTATCTTGCATATCTTTTCCCGACTGTTTTCCACTGGGTATCATTCCCATCCCCATCCACGTCCAAAGTTGAAAATGTTCGAAGTGAGAATTCCAAATTTGAGAAAGAGAGTTTCGTGATTTGGTGAAGGATATAAAACAAAAGAGAAACGTGAAGCAGTTGAATGCCCGACAGGTATTTTCTATGAAAAATCCAATTTAAATGAAGGATATAAAACAAAAGAGAAACGTGAAGCAGTTGAATGCCCGACAGGTATTTTCTATGAAAAATCCAATTTAAATGAAGGATATAAAACAAAAGAGAAACGTGAAGCAGTTGCATGCCCGACAGGTATTTTCTATGAAAAATCCAACTTAAAGCGCGAAGTCCTACACTGGGAATGTGAATATTGTAGTAGATCGGTTTGAAAATTTCCTTCCTTAAGATTTCCCCTCCTGGATTTTTTATTCTTGGCCGAGAAATGAAATGGAAATGAAATGGAAATAAATAGCCTTTTTTTACCTTGTTAAAACCAGAGTGATATTTGTTAAATAACAAATTACAATGGAAGTATAAACATAACGTATTTGATATTAACTTTTGCGAAATCTGAAATATGTAATTATTTGGTGGAAATGTCGATAAAGATCCATAATTTTTTTACATTTATATTATCATCAGTATCAGAAAATGTCACGATACGTGCAATCTTCAAAATATAAAAAAAAATATATATATAGATTTTACGCGTAAAAAATCAAACATTTTTGCCAATACAGATATCATCTCATCAGCGAACAACTTCAAAAGTCTGATACAAGAAATTAACCAATAGGAAAAATAACATCTAATTTATTAATTTCATCCGATACTACAGTCCGAGAAATGTCACTGTAACACAGGATCGTCTCGCGACTCACGCCTGACGACTTGGATCGTGACGATTCGAGTCGCGTGTGATTTTACATTGATAGAATGGGAGCCCCGTACACTGTAGCGACCGCTACACGATTCTGGGAATGTAAAATCACGCGCGAATCGAGTCGTCACGACCCAAGTCGTCATTCGTGAGTCGCAAGACGATCGTTTGTGCGGTCAGCCTAAGAAGGAAAAAATGCAAAGGTCACGTGACAAAAGGGACCTACAGCTTTACGTGACATCCGAATAAACGCTACATCATTTAAACGCGAAGGACGGCATCCATCCAACTATTTAGCAGACCCAACGTAGCTCAACTTCGCTGATCGAATGGGAAACGATGTTGAGACATGACCACGATGTAGCTCAGATGTACAATATTATATGTATGATTGATCAAAAAGAATGTTACTAACGATTCTTGGATATATTTTTCTCATTTTCAATTAAAGAAAGTTTTTGTTGTTTATGACTTTTCAAGTTCCTTTTTTATATTTTAAGTTTTAAATTTCAAAGTAGATTTTCTTTGCTAACTTTAGTTATTCATTGAAAATCTTTACGAAATTCATGGGTGAATTCTGTCAAAATAATCGAAGTTTAAATTCTCTGAATAATTTATACGCAATTGTTAAACCGAGTTTTAAATCGTGTTTTGCAAACGTGCACGAAGCTTTACAGGCCGAAATCTACTAATTAGATTTAATTATATCTATTATAATACTGTATTTATAATAATTTTATGATCCTTATAGATTCTTATAATAGACTATAAAGACTTAAAGGAAACTTAGTCTAGGACGTGTACTTATATTAGGAGCTAAATACATCTAATAATGAAATTTGTATAAAATTGTAAGGAACTTACGAACGAGGACATACTTTTATTAGATATTTGGTACAAAGAATAATGAAATGTGAGGTAAGCTGAAAAGTGATAGGAGAGATTTTTAGGAGGAGGGTAATGAAAATTCTAGCGAGGGGAAAGGAGTACTTTCAGTAACTTTGGAATTTAAGTTTTAATTTAAGTTTTAACCGCTTTATAAAAGATGAGAGAACATTGATTGTTTTTAATCCATTCGATAGATTATTCCATGATTCTACCCCTAAATAAGTGTAAGAATTTCTATTACATTGAAGAGTATAATTTGCCTTTGAGATATATTCACTCTCCATATACCTTGTTTGATGTTAGTGACGTATCCGATTGGTCATTATATTCTCAATTAATATGGTCGGAGCGGATCGTTTTGTAACTCTGAACATTAGGGAACACATCTGTATTTCAAATGTCTTTAAATTCTAATATACGCGGTTGGTTGAAGATTGCTGGGATCAATCCCAGAATAGGCACCTGAAATCATTTTTAGGTGCTTAATCTGGGATTGAGGCAAAACACAGGTGCTTAATCTGGGATTGAGGAGAAAAAAATATAAACAGTTTTTAGAGATATAATTTCATTGTTTTTATCAATATTTGAAAAAATCAACTCTAACCTAACCTATATCTATACCAATTTATGTGGCAAGATAGATTTGCTTCAGATGGATTCAGAAACATTCGGGCTCATATTGCAGGAATTTATAATATCTAAAATTTTTCTTTATTCATTAAACCACTTTAAACCTTTTATAACTTTGCCTTTATTACATTTGTAATAAACTTTGTATAAACAATAAATTTTGTAATCATCAGGTTTTTTTATTTAATTCCTTGCAAGGTGCCTATTCTGGGATTGAGGTTGAACGCAGGTGCTTCATCTGGGATTGAGGTACATTAGGTGCCTATTCTGGGATTGACCCGATTGCTGATGTATGAGCATAATAATCACTCTTGTTTTTTTAATTATTTTCTTCTGGTTTATGATTAAAGGGTTGATGTAATCACACGCACTCCCATATGCGAGGTAATATTGTATGTGAGATGTGGATAAACTAAGCGTGGTTAACGTTTACGATAGACATCGGGCGGTTGATGTAGTGTATTTAGATTTTCAAAAAGCGTTTGACACCGTGCCGCACAAAAGACTGATTGAAAAAACTAAGGCGCATGGAATCAGGGGTGTAGTAATAAATTGGCGAGAAGAATGGTTGCGAGGTAGGAAACAGAGGGTGGTCGTTGATGGAGCGGAGTCGTGTTGGGCTAATGTAGCGAGTGGCGTTCCTCAGGGTTCTGTATTGGGCCCCTTGCTTTTTCTTATATATATTAACGATTTAGATGTCGGCCTAGTCAGTACAGTTTCAAAGTTTGCGGATGACACGAAGCTGGGTGGTAGGGCGATTAATGACGAAGATAGAGGTAAAATTCAGGAAGATCTGAATAAAATCGTTGATTGGTCAGTCACATGGCAAATGAGATTTAACGTGATAAGTGCAAAATTATGCATATAGGTTCGCGTAACGGTAATTTTGCGTATAGTATGTCAGGGAAAGATTTAACAAGCGTAGAGCAGGAAAAAGATTTAGGAGTTATAGTCACTGATGATTTAAAAGTAGCGAAACAAAGTACAGCGGCGGTCAATAAGGCGAACAAAGTGTTAGGTTTTATAGCTCGAAATTTTGAGTACAAATCGCGCGATATTATAGTTCCTCTTTATAAATCATTAGTTAGACCCCATTTGGAGTACGCGGTCCAATTTTGGAATCCGCATATGCGCAAAGATATAGACAAAATCGAAAGAGTTCAAAGACGAGCAACTAAGATGATTCCGTCTCTTAGGTCAAAGTCGTACGAGGATAGGCTTAAAGAGTTAAAATTGACTACACTCGAGACTAGGAGGTTAAGGGGTGATCTAATCCAGGTTTTCAAAATTATGAATGGGTTTGATAACGTAGATAGAGATAGCTTTTTCGAAATATCTCAATATGATAGGACTAGAAATAACGGGTGTAAGTTGACAAGTAGAAGGTTCGAGACAGCAGTTGCGAAAAACTTTTTTACGCATAGAATAGTAAATAGCTGGAATAGTTTGCCGGTAGAAGTAATTAGTAGCACGTCTATAAACATGTTTAAGAATCGATTGGACGCGCATGTTGATAGAAAGGGTATAGTTTAAGGTAGTAAAATTAAGGCTTTGTGGGGATAGATCCCACAGCTCAACACAAGTGTTGTGGGATATAGGGAGGCAGCGTCTTGGGTGAGGGGATACTCTCTGTCCTTACACACCCTATTTAAAGAGATTCCTCTGCCGAGCGGTGCCCCCCATAGTACTGTGAGGTATTGAAAAACTCATGATCTTCACTTGCCCCACAAACACCTTTAAATGGGAGACCCATAATGGGTGCACACACATTTCTACATTACTGTACAGTCTTTACAGCCACACCTACACTTTTCCTCGTATGTATACACAATACACGATTACGAACACAGTTAGGTAGACCAGCCATGAGTGGATCCTAGGGGCTTTGTTGGTCTGAAACATTATAACATTATAACATTATAAGTATAACGTTTTAAGTGTATTTGTGGGAAGGAAATGTAATTTTGTTAATATAAATGAGAATTTTGATATTTTATGATCTATATTTTCAATATGCTGACGAAGGGGTGGTTTGTCATGAAGCACAACTCCTAATAATTTCTCTTCAGTGACGCGCGATATCAAGTACAAGTCGACAATAGTATTGAATTTTGGTATTAATTTCTTTTTTGTGACGATTAAGAAGTTTTTGTTATTATTTAAGGATAATTTATTCGTAATTTGGTTCTTTTGAACGCATAAAAGTAAGATAATCGTTATCAAAGATTTAAATCCGATGATAAGGTTAGAGCTACGACTAAATCTTCATTAATACTTAAATATTTACAAGTATTCACAAAAACTCGGAATATTCACCATAACTCGCAAGAACTCGTGAAAATTCACGAGTATTCGTAATTACTGACGAGGATTCACGAGTATTCTCTGAATTTTAACTGATTTTAACTGATGACTATAAATTTCATGACATTTCTTAACGGTAAAAAGTCTCACGATAAATATTTGTTACAATGAATCTTCAACAATGAATTTTCGAGCAATGAATTTTCAACAATGAATTTTCGAGCAATGAATATGTCGGCAGTGAATTTTAGCGCTACGATTCCGCTGACGTAAATTTATTCAGTAATCTCTGAAATCAAGTTGAAACGCTGTTATTGTTTGCGATTAGAAATGGTTCTATAAACCAAAATGCCATCAAGACGGGTTCACCGACCGAACTCTTACATCAAAATATTCCAATAAAACTCACAATATCCAGTAAACAATCCGGGGATAGTTACTCCGAGAATTTGATACAGTGGCAATGGGGATTTCGATCATGAAACTTATTGTGTGTGTGTATGTATATATATATATTATATATATATGTATGTATGTATGTGTGTGTGTATGTATATATATGTGTGTGTGTGTGTGTGTGTGTGTGTGTGTGTGATTATTCATCAATGCATGTATAGTTTAAGTGGAAGTATGAAGAGTTAACCACACACACACACACACACACACACACACATACAGTACATATATATTATTTTCAGTGTGACAAATTTGTTTAAAAAAATAAAAAATGAAACAACCACACATTACAAAAAGTTTGAGAATATACAATTATGAAAATGGTCCATTATGTCCGATCTGAGCTATTTTTCAAAAAAGTAAAAAGTTTACGATAACGATGACAGCGGAAAGGTTAAAAATAGTTCGCTTCGACATTCGGTTGGTGAACGAACATCGACCTTCAAAAAAAAATCATTACTACATATAGGAAAATAATTTGTACTACCTCAATTTACTGTACATAACTCAAAACTTTGATACATGAAACCGGTCACTTTTTGGCGGGGAGGGGATGTGGGGTGGAAAGTTTCGGGGGTTATGTGGGGGCATATGGGAAATTTCAACCCGTTATTTTTTGGCGGGTCCCTCCAGCTGAAATTTGGAGGTGCGTGAACTACATACAAAAATACACTTGGCTTCCCGAGTATACTGTTTGTTTTATTGTTAAATCATGACGCAGCTCTTTTAGTTTCACGTGAAAAACACTTTCAACAATACCTGGCCTATGTTCCAGTCTTTCAATGCTTTCATCAATTTCAATCCATCTTGGATTGAGAGTAAAGATAATAAATAGATCCTGCTTCCCAGATTTTCTCACAATTTCCATACCGTCTTGATAATTCTGGTGCATTGCTCTCGGGCTGCCTCGTTAAAGATACCAATTTGACCGCAGATATTTTGTATTTATATTGCTAAACTTGTTTTTACGCCTGTTTTTTATGTAGACTTTTTAGAGGGAGAAGTTTTGATTCTGTTGAAGTCTTTAGTGAAAGAATAAGTAGAAATTCCGTATTTAAAGAGGTGATGTTGCAATAAATACTAATTTGACCGCAAATGTTTTGCGGGCTTCTGCTAGTATAATTATATTAGTCATTATATCACATCTATACCCAGAGCAGTGAAAGGTTACCGGGTCATATGCGACACCAGTATTCAAAAAATTTCTGGTTTGGTTATATGATAGATGGGTACAGGCCGATGATCGAACGTAAAGGTCAAAAGATAATGCCATTAATATCCTTCCAATATGTGTGTAATTTCATTATCATTAATTAATAGTTGTAGTTTAATGAAGAACCCAAGAATTGCCTATTAAATAATTAATAGTTAATAGGTAGTTAAATTTAAATGATACAATTAGAACAAATGGTGATAAAAATTACATTAACATTTATTATGTTAATCATTATGAAACAGGGATACTCGGGTATCCCATAAATCAGTGTAGGATTTAAATTGCTATTATGTAAAATTCTACACAGATTAAAATTACGATTTAATCCTAGAGGCTTGTATAAAATAGAAGGTTTGAAATTGCAAATGCTTGTGGTTTTTTGACCCAGTTTGTGTAGAGCAAGTGTGAGGTGATATAAATGTGCCTGTGATTGCAAATAGGTATATTTATCTAGCCTTGGGGAAGAAACAGGAGCTAATGGTGCATCCTGCTCCTGATAAATTATGCATCGTGACTGAAAATAACTAGAAATGTCTGCAATACAAACAGACTAAACTTGCATAAAACAATGGATGCGAATTTAGATGTTATTTGAACTTTGATAACGCAGAACATGGTTTCTTCTAATGATGATAAACTAGAAAGGAGTCCTCCTTAGTACACTGATCCTCTGTTTACTCAGCAATGCTGCTGCGAGCTGCTGGTACTCTCAAATGGGCGTATGGGTGGTATGATGTTCTATGTAAAGTATGCAATTTTTCATCTTACCTCAATTCCAGTGAAGCTATTATTACGATTGTTTTAAGTGTGTGTGTGTGTGTGTGTGTGTGTGTGTGTGTGTATATATATATATATATATGTGTGTGTGTGTGTTTTTTCGTGTCTACATTGCGTCATCGCAACAATCTTTAGGATACACACAAGGCTCATCCATCGCAACACGAACGTGTATGTAGCGACATTAGCGGTGTCGCTATAGTTTGAATTATTTCTACTGGAAATTCTTGAATATCATACAAAAAAGGATATAATAAAAGGTTAGGTTAATTTAGGTTTGGGTAAGTTAGTTAATTTAGGTTAGTCAGTTAATTAGGTTATTTAGATCAAGTTAAATATAATCACCCAAAATCAAAAGTGAATGTCGCGATTTTGTAAGGTAGTCAAACCTGTGTGTGTGTAAAAGTACTTGCTAAGCATTTTATTGCATAATTTACATTACGGTGAAAAATTATTTTTCCTCTTCAAATAATGAATGAACGAACGAACGAACGAACGAATACAGAGAAATTACCCTTTTTTGTATTAATTTAGGTAAAAATAATAAAAAAAAAATTTGGAAATATTTTTGTTTGTTTGTCGTCCCTCTGACCTCATTTCCCTTCTTTGATAAATTTAACTTTAAAACATTTTCCAATCTTTTTTTATGAAGGAGGGTTTAAATGTATTCCTAACCCCCTCCCCCATTGGGCCATATTCCACCGTGGGGAATTATGTTGAATTATATTATGTCTGGGAACATGTCTTTTATTATTATCAGTATATTAAAGAAGATTTCTTTATGAATTGGGCTTCTTCAGGACTGCGTTGCTGTAGATATCGTAGGATTTAGGTTTTTTATCGCACGTCATATTCATAAGATAGGACCATAGTCTAATCTAACGAGTCAACTCATAAGCCCCATTTTTATTCATAGAAATTCATACTAAATTTAGTTCGTAGCGCACTACTATCCCCTCCCTGCCACGTAAATATTACAAATTACGAAACAGTGGGAGTCCGATTCATAAAGTTTGATCGTAGTAAGATATATAACTTGCAGAACAGATCCTATGAAAAAATCTGAAACCAAGTCGTTGCTATGAAACTGGTAACCATGAGGGGATTCATGACATCATACTTATCTTGTATTAAAAGTCGAGGCCACCCTCTCTTCATTTAGTACCATTCTTTTTGGTTTTTTATTTTCATTTTTATTTTTATTTTCGGTATTATTTTCAGTTTGTTTTATTATTTACTGTTTCTAATTTTAATTTTAAGCTTTTTATGTCCGTTTCGTAACTGTTTAGGTTATGTTAAAGGGTATATAGTTTAATTTAGTCTGGTTTTAGTTAGGATATAATTAGTTCTATGTTTACATTATGAATAGGTTTAACTAATATGCGGAAAAAATTTATTGTAAACTGCTTCTAGTAAATGTTATTGCAATGAACATAAATATTTAATTTGTTCCATAAGTTCATGTTTCCTTGATGGATCTTTATGAGGTAGGCGAAACTTCAGTGGCTCATTCTATGCGCAAATTTTACTTCTTTCTGGTACTGCTGCCCTCAGTTACTGTCGGTTCGGTTATTTGGTCAATAAAATTATAGAAAAGAACGCAGTCATGAAAATCTTAAGCTTCACATTGCCGCCCATCAGGGCCTATCAGAGGTGGTGTTAGGAGGGTCATTTAGCCTGGGCCTCAAGCTTAAGGGCGGCCTCAAATTTGGAAACTTTCAGGTTTGAATATAATGTTTTGCAGTGAAAGTAATAATTGGGTTTAGCTATGGGCCTCAAAAACTGGAAGTGGCCCGGGCATCTCTGGACCTCTGAGAGGGCCTGCCGCCCATAATAATAAAAAAATTAAAAAAAATAAGATTTGTTGCTACAGTCTTTCATCATAGCCAATTACTCGGCCCGAAGGCCCCAGCACCGCAGGTTTAGCTAAATGGGCCCGTAGTGCCCTGTTTAGCTAGTATATCTAATTTATTAATTAATGCTTATATCTGAGTAAATATTAAACTGTGTAATGATAAACATTAAAATAGAATTTAAGTTTTTGTGGGTAATTTAGGTCTCGTTCCAAATATTAGGTGACAGCAGGGAAAAAGTTAACGCGAAAATGGCCTTTAATGATTTGTAATAACTTTAATAAATGGCACCGAGAGAAATGTTTGTAATGAAGAGTATTAATATAGCATTTTTGTAAGTATTTCTAAGTGAACTTTCTAATATACCCTTGGGGGAAGAAGTTGGGAAAAACCCTACAAGGGTACCATAAGATCTTACATTCTAGATTTTGTTCAGTCAGGATCACAGGTTTTTGGGTCTCTCGAAATTTTGTAAGTATAGCTTGTCAGTTTAATGTTAATCGCAAATTACCAGAATCTCTCTCTCTCTCTCTCTCTCTCTCTCTCTCTCTCTCTCTCTCTCTCTCTCTCTCTCTCTCTCTCTCTCTCTCTCTCTCTCTCCTCTCTCTCTCTCTCTCTCTCTCTCTCTCTCTCTCTCTCTCTCTCTCTCTCTCTCTCGGGTGAAGCGTAGTAACTCGAGAGGCAGTAAGCTCGATCTCCGACGGGCGAACTTTGTTAGCCTCAGGGATAGCGTAGGAGAGATGGGGTTAGAGGTTGGCGGCGATGTTGAGGGAGTGTGGAGTGCATTCCGGGACGAGTTTATGGTGCTGCAGTCTGCTGCCAAACCCTCAAAACCGGTCACCCCTGCTTCAACGCAGCCTAAGTGGTTCAATCGTGACATCGCTTCGGCTATCCGAAATAGGAAAGTAGCGTATAGGAGGGCGAAGGCCAATCGTTCCCACGAGAACATTGAAGCGTATGTCCGCCTGTGTAGGGAAGTGAAGGCGAAGGTTAGGCTAGCGAAACGTAACGAAGAACTACGGGTGGCAAGCCTCTGCAAGGGGAACCCTAAGAAGTTCTTCAGTTATGTTAATAGTAGAAAGCCCATTAGAAGCATGATAGGTCCGTTAAAGGACGGAAGCGGCGTTCTGCGGACCTCCGACGCGGACATCGCTAATGTGCTTAATGAGTACTTTGCGGGAGTGTTCACCAGGGAGGATACCCGCGTCATCCCCGAGCCAGGCGTGAGGCACGAAGGTGCTGGCCTGGATAGTGTTGATGTACCGCGACAATCGTTGCCGATAGAACAGACAAACTGAGCGCGTTTAAGGCTCCTGGGCCAGACCAGTTTCTCCCCAGAGTGTTGCGAGAAGTGCGCGACCAGGTGGCTCCCCACCTGGCTACAGTCTTCAACAAATCGTTGGAGATGGGCCAGGTGCCTGGTGACTGGAGGGAAGCCAACGTGACCCCTATCTTTAAGAAAGGGGATCACGAAAGTCCAGGGAACTATCGTCCCATTAGTCTCACTTCAGTTGTAGTAAATTATTAGAAGGGATAATAGCTGATAGGATCGTTGACCATTTGGATTCCTACAAGCTGCTTGGGGACTCCCAACATGGGTTTAGACGGCATAGGTCGTGTCTCACCAACTTGCTCGAGTTTTTCCACGTCATGTTGAGTGAGTACGATAAGAGTAGGGCGATTGATATACTTTATCTCGACTTTCAGAAAGCCTTTGATAAGGTACCTCCAGAGCTGGGCAATAAATACATTGAATGTATTTAAATACTAAATACATGGGAGAAATGTATTTAAATACTAAATACATTTTACGAATGTATTTAGATACTAAATACAAAATACATCAATTGTATTTAAAAACATTTGTAAATACATTTTAAATACATACATACATACTTCAGATGAGTGTACAGATTCGTTGTAGCATTGCTTGCAGCAGAGACTTCGTGTTTACACAGTAAGCAGGTGCACTTTACCTTATTACCGTCTTTAGATTTAATTTTAAAGTATTTTCCATCAAACAGAGGGTGCACTAAATTGTTATCTGCAGATATATCACTGTTTGATTCACCGGATTTGCTTGTTGAAGCCATGACACGCACACGATAAAGAAATCAACCGCTTTCGACTAAGAGTGGCACACAACTGATTGAACTGACACGTTGAAACATGAACCATGCTGGTCTACACTGTCGACGCGTCGTACTGTGCTAGTACAGAACGTGTATTAAACCAGTGAAAGTATTTAAATTTTTATATTTTGAGTATTTAAATACATTGTATTTAAATACTCATTAAAGTATTTAAATACTATATTTAAATACATGAAAAACAATGTATTTATAAATACAGTTCTAAATACACAAATGTATTTAAATACAAATGTATTTAAATACTGCCCAGCTCTGGGTACCTCACCGCCGGCTAATGGCGAAAGTGTGCGCGCTGGGTATCGGTGGGGAAATAGGTAGGTGGATTGAAAACTGGCTGAGGAATAGGTGGCAGAGGGTGGTAATTAAAGGGGCTAGTTCGGGTTGGGCCTCGGTCACTAGTGGGGTTCCTCAGGGTTCCGTTTTGGGGCCGCTGTTGTTTATCATTTACATAAATGATATCGACGGTGGCATCGTCAGTCGGATCGCCAAATTCGCTGATGACACCAAGCTTGGGGCCAATGTTGGGACGCCCGAAGCGATCGAGGAACTGCGTGCGGACCTAGGTAGGATAGGAGAGTGGTCCGAAAAATGGCAAATGCCGTTTAACTTGGGTAAATGCAAAGTGATGCACATTGGCTACGCCAATCCCAAGTCGGACTACTCGATGTTGGGTAGTAATATCGAGGTGACTGATTTAGAAAAGGACTTGGGTGTGCTAATTAGCAGCGACCTTAAGTTTACGAAACAGTGTGTAGAGGTGGAAAGGAAAGCCTAGAAACTATTGGGTTATATCAGGAGGCAATTTCAGTTTCGGAACAAGGAGATTGTGCTCTCTCACTACAATTCCCTTGTTCGGCCGCACCTGGAGTATGCTGTGCAGTTCTGGTCGCCCACCCTCAGGAAAGATATTGAGAGGCTGGAGCGAGTGCAGGCGAGGGCCACAAAGTTAATCCCTTCCGTTAGGCAATGGGCTACAATCGACGGTTACGCGCCCTGAACTTTTTTCGCTTGAAACTCGGAGGCTGCGCGGTCAACTGATCGAGGTTTTCAAGCTCTTACGCGGGTTGAACGATGTCGATTTTAGAAGTATGTTTAGTTTAAATGATAACCCAACTCGCAACAATGGTTGAAAGTTGGATTTGAAACGGTTTAGGACTAGTGTGTGTGGGAATTACTTTATGTATAAGATCTGTGACACATGGAACAGGTTACCTTCGGAAGTTGTGAACAGTTCCTCTGTGGATCAGTTCAAGAAAAGGTTAGACCAAATTGCACACTATTTGAGTGTGTACAAAATTTTCCGTGGCACCCGTTGCCATTGGTACCTCCTCGGTATGGGCCGCAAGGCCTTTTGAGGTACTTCTTTTCCTTGTAACTCCTTGTAACTCTCTCTCTCTCTCTCTCTCTCTCTCTGTGCTGTTTTATGTGATAACATTCGCCCTTAACCTAAAGGCTTGAAATCCTTAACTAACTTAGTTATTTAAATAGACATAAAATCCAACCGGTAAGTTATTTCGTCAATCCTTAAAATTGTCAGTGGAAAGTCGGCTGGTAGAGCTGGACAGATACTTATCTATCTGTTGCTCTGTTAATATATCGGCCAAATAGGCCCTTTATAAATAAAACACTACGGGCAGGAGTCACGGAGTCTAGTTATTGACTGAATAGTCTTGGCTACTACTACTACTAATAATAATAATGATAATAATATAATAGGTCGACTGCTACTACTAACACTAGATATAATAATAATAATTAAAATTAATAATTTGCACCCTCTTTACTAGCCTCGACATGACCTTCAAGTATCTGTTGTTTATGTTTTTGAGTAAAAACAATACGTGAAGTGTTTATATTTAGACTTTTACCTTTTGATCATATCCCGCCCATTTCGACTCCATTTCCACTGCAATGAACAGACACTACTTAATTAATCAATTAATTCATTAAGTAATCTTAAAACTGTAAATTAATAATCTTAATTGGGTTAAATATTACAATTTAACTAATTACATAGGAAACTAATATAAAAATTAAATATATTTTTGAGAAACTTCTGAATTTGATTGTCTTTATATACAGGGTGTTCTAAAATTACCTGGTAAACTTTTATATGAACGCAATATTTTGACAAAAATTATGTGATATTTAACAATTTTATTTCAAACTTATTTCAAACGTTGCCCGGGTGGAAGTTGAACGAAAATATATATATATATATATATATATATATATATATATATATATATATATATATATGATGCAAACCCACAGGGAAAAAGGAAAATTATTCCAAGGTCTTTCGTGTATTCAGAACTACACCTCGTCAGGGAATGAAGGGAGAAGGCGAGATGACGAAAATATATAGGCCTACATATGTACGAGTACAACGGGATAGAAAAATAAAAAGATTAGCACATGATTAACAAGAGTTAGTAGGAAAATTCGCCGTAAACATTTTCGCCGTAAGACAAATTCGCCGTAAGGACATTTCGCCGTAAAATTTTAAAAAAATAATCAATGGATGATAAAGGGTATTATATAAGCATTAAAAAGGCAAGTCTTTATTCAATGGTAAAAGTCAGTGATAAAACTTCTTAAAAATAATGTAATGAGGTCATTTAAAAAGTGTGCAAATTCCAAGCGATGCTGCGTAAATAATTTATTTTTGCTGCGGATTGTATCGAAGCACTTGTCGCTGAAGTCTTGCATTAATATCGCTACACTTTTTCTTCATCTCTGCTTTGTCTCCTCGATCTGCATCACACTTTTTTCTTCTTCGCTAAACTCTTCCTTCATCAAATTGGTTATGAGTTTCCAGATACTTGGATGCATGTTAGTAATAGAGCTTTGTATTGCATTGTGGAAGCCTTCTATACTGTTGTTCGTTCTCGGCATATTATTATGAGTTCTTTTCGACAACATTCCACAATTCTATAGGAAATGTTGGCTCCATTCTTCGCCTTCGCGCGCCTCGGCCTCGTTCTCCTCTATATAGTGAGTTTCAAAGCAAGATAAGGAATTTATTTAAGAAATTTATTTAACCAAACTATCACGACTTAACCTAACCAATCGTCAATGCCGTACAATATAAATAATCTTAATTGTGATAGACTGCTCGAAGCTAGGTAGACCGCACACTTAACCAGCACCGGCTATTATAAGGGTTCAGTTAAACTTTTTTTTTAATTTTAATTTTATTTTATTTACGGCGAATTTTCCTTACGGCGGATTAGACTTACGGCGAAAATGTTTACGGCGAATTTTCCTACGGCGAAAATGTTTACAGCGAAATTTCCGGTTACGGATTAAACAATGCACTAGAATTATTTGCTGCTCTACACGCATATTTATGCTGTTTTACCCTAATGTCTAAAGTTTTTCCCGTTTGACCTACAGTATATTACTGAGTTACATTGTGTACATCCGATCGAATACACACAGCCAACCGCATTATCCGGGCTATTCTTTATTAGGCGTGATTCAACAGTATTATTATACTTAAAAACTATGTTCATACCAATTGCTTTAAGTAAAGTCGGAAGATATTTAAAATTAACATGATAAGGTGTGTGTGTATATATATATATATATATAATGTGTGTGTATATATATATATATATATATATATGGGCTACGTAGTGGCCGATACCGCTTCTCGGAGATCAGCGAAGTTAAGCGACATTGGGTCTGGGTAGTAGTTGGATGGGAGACCGTCCTCTGCGCCCAGATTATGTAGCGACCCGTGGTTCGGATCCCACGTAAAGCTGTAGGTCCCCTCCGTCATATGACCTCAGATGTTGCGAAGGAGGATAAACAACCCAATTAAAAAAAAAAACTGTGTGTGTGTATATATATATATAATATATACAGGGTGTCCCGTAAGTCTGGACCCATAGGGCAAAATTAATAAAATTACAAAATAGTCCAAAAATTTATTACATAATCTGTTCAAAGTGTCCGCCGTTGTGTCGCACACATAGTTCAAGACGCAATCTCCACTGCGACAGCACTTTCTGAATCACAGTCGCAGAAATTTCTTGACACGCCTCCACAATGCGTGCTTTAAGGTGGAAAATGTTCTGAATTTTGACCTCGTACACTTTGGCTTTCAAGTGGCCCCACAAACTTGAACTCTCTCCTCTCTAGTCAGTGACATGGTTTACCTGCAACATAATAAAAAAATATATTATAAATCCCTATGGGTCCAGACTTACGGGACCCCTGTATATATATATATATATATATATATATATATATATATATATATATATATATATGCTGTCACTATCTTTCAACCAATCCGGAACACAGACGCAAAAACGGCCTCCAGCGGCGTCAGATGACCTCGGAGGCCGACGCCACATAGCCTATATTCTTCCCCGGCTTCAGTTACCCCTATCCTCCAAGTCTCATCCAAATCTGGCCAGTGGTTTGGTCATCCATAAATAACAAATTTCGCAGACGACAATAATTGTTTATTTTAGATGTTCAAAGTGTCTTCCTTCAACTTCAGCACATTGTTCACAACGTCCGACTACTGATCGACAAACGTTTAAAAGTTTACTAGGTAATTTTAGAACACCCTGTACTAATATATATATATATATATATATATATATATATAAATATATAAACTGCACTTAATGATTTATTTGTTTTCATTTATTTAATTAGTTTATTATCATTTACAGTATAATTTATTATTATTAATTAAAGTATATACTTATCATTATTAAAGTCTCGTAATGATTATTATTTATTAATTTATAACGTATAATTAATACTTATAATTAATAATCTGTTTATAATTATTTGATAATTATATTTGATAATTAAAATTCTAAACTTATAATCACATAAAAATCAAACAAATTATGTAATTTAAATTTTAAACGCTTAACTGTGAGAGAAGTTATACTTTTGACGTTTAATTTTTGAAGTTTTTAAACTTCACATTTCAAAACTTCATTTTTGTAAAAATTAAAAATGAATAAATAGGCAAATAAAATGCATAATTGAAGACAAAATTTGCATTTTAGATTTTGAAATTAAAATGGTCTCTCTCTCTCTCTCTCTCTCTCTCTCTCTCTCTCTCTCTCTCTCTCTCTCTCTCTCTCTCTCTCTCTCTCATATTAGGGTGTTTCCTAACATCAAAAGTTGAAAATTTATCAGAGCTTCATTATTTTGTTTCATTTATAGAAAAAGCAGTTTCTCTGAAATTTTGTAGCAATCGGATGATATTTAATAAAGGTCGCGTATGAATGTTGAAAATTTTTTACTTATACAGTAATTGGTTTTGGTAGCTATATTGAACAAACATATTTGAATCATTTATTATCATAATTCTGGTAAATATTTGAAAATAATTGACATTTTTAATTTTTAAAATGCAGAGAAGAGAGAAAAAAAGAATAACATTTATGTTCATGATAGATTTACATCCATTTTTTACTGGCTTAACGTAACAGATATTTTTGCCTTTCGATAACCAGTGTGGTGGTCACGAACAACTTGTAATAGATACTGTTTCTGATCTTCACTCTTTGTCAGTGTTTCGTTGTAGTCTTAAACCAACTTAACACCCCGTTCAGCAACATCATTCACGACAGTTAAGCTTTTAGCAACCTTCTGAGCTTCTTTGAATTCATCATTATATTCCCAGGACTCAGGATTTTGCAATAGGAATGAAAAAGGAAGACCAAGTATTTTGAAGAACCTCACTGACTTCTTTGTGGCGAAATATTTTAGTTGAAGCTCATGAATATCGCTTGTAGCATCTAGAGCAGCTTTAACTAAAGTTATTCCTAGTTCTTTATTAGATTTCTGAGGCTCCAGCACTTGAACGATTTCAGCTTTTTCTACAGAAGATACCTGATTACTAAACAAAGCTAGAGGCAGCAGAGATTTCGAGAGGTACCATAGATGTCGGAAAAGAGCTGCTTTTGAAGAAATTGAGACTTCTGAATTTATTATCTTATATTTTTCGAGATCTTTCAGGAGACCAAGATCATTTACTGGAGCTTCTGTAACGAAAGGAGCAGTAGCCCATGCTTTAGAATAAATGAGAGCAACAAACATAGAGAATTCCTGCAAATCTATTTCTGTTTTTGTTAATGGAGACTGATCTCTGAAAAGCCACATTTTTAAACTGTAGATGGCTTTTGATATCCATCTGGCTTGGTGCGTTGCACCAGGGGCATATACTGTATGTGAATTCCTCGTTCTGGAATTTGGCCAAAATAAATAAGAACCAATTCTTGTAGTTCCCGATAATCGTCTCTTGCTTGTTGAATTTTAAGGGCTTCATGAGCAGAGGTTACCACCTGCTGTTTAAGATCATCACATTGACGAAGAAGAGAAGCTACCTTTTCGTCTGAAAAAGCACTGTGGAAGTTACTACAATTAATAGATGGCCAGTTATCCTTAAAACGTTTGTAAAAAGTATGTTAGGACCAGATGAGGAGATGCCAAGAAAACTTTAAAGACGTCGCCAAGCAGAATTTCCATGATAGGTGTCCACAAGCCAAATGGAATAATTCCCTACCCACAGATTGTTCAATTAATGGACATGTTCCTGCACGACAGCCCGTATTACTAGTTGTTGTGTCAAAACTCATGCCAACTACATTTTCCTTTAATCCCGTCTTCTAGAGCTTTTACAACTGCATTTGTTTGGTTTCTTCCAGTTCCATTTGATAGTTTTGGTACAGATAGTAGTTTCTCGGTGATAGTGGTTCCCGTGACAAGCATAGATAAAAGATTGACGCTTCCTTTACCAGTTATTCCAGGCAAAATTTTACTATCCCAATGGACCACAAGCCTCTCATCATTTGGCAAGCTAGATGCAAATGATTCATTCAGTTTTTGTTGCAACAACACTTCTTGCTGTCATTCTTGCTCGTCTAATTGAAGATGGATTTATAATTAATTTTTCAACGTCTTGTTTCATATTTGAAGCTACTGCGGTAAGAACAAACGTTACTTGACGATCACTGATGTTGCTTCTGGCTAAAGCTGTAGCAACCTATGATGTTTATACTGCCGCGAGAACGCTTTTGGGTAGAGAATGTAGTTGTAGTACCTCTAGATGATCCAGCTGTAGATATTGGTGCAATTTTAAATAATTCTTCTTCCGAATCACCATTATCCTCTTCAGAACTCGAAGAAGAGCTAAGACGAACTGTGGCAGTCGCTGACTTAATCTTTTCTTGATTACTTAACTTTCTTTTTTCTTCCATTTTCAGTCTTTTAGCTTTTCGCTCCTCCATTCTTGCTAGAGTATTATCAACGTTAGTCATATAACCTCCTCTTCCGTCTCGTTGAGCTATTAGAAATTCTCTATCTTGTGCGATTTTTATGATGTTCAGTGCATTGGTATGCGCAATATCAAATAATTTATCTAAATCTTTTAAAAATTCTTCTTTTTGAATTTGTTTCTGTGAACAGTGTTTTGAACTTTTTCTGAGAACTTTCCATCTTTGAAAAATTCTCTACCTTCGTGATGATGTTTTTCTCTTCACCCGTAAGAATTCTTGCCTCTTCCCAGAAACGACGTACAACTCTTACTGTATATTTGGCGCTCTCTCCAATTGTCGTCTTCTCAACTTTATGATGGTGGAAAAATAGCGCAAGTGCTTGTCATAGAGATGGTAGTTTCATTCCTCCTATACTTGCATTGGTTGGACCCACCAGATATACTTGTTTTCTTCCGTGTTTGCATTTCTTAAAAAGGAGTCACAAGAGAGCTCGAGATAAACGCCCAATGTAAACCTGCTAGAACTCAACTGAAAAACAAAGCATCAACTATAACTCTCAGAGAGGCCAATCACGTTTCGTAGGCGTGAACGTTGTGACGTCACCGCGACCAGTAAAAATTGTTTAATGACTTTCAAATTCAGTGAATAGGATTATATTTGCAAAATGAACATTTTAATGGAAAAACATCATAGAAATAAAAAAAATTCGAAATTTTAGCTATATAGCTAAGAAGCACCTTAATACATATGTATATATATATATATATATATATTGTTGTAACAGTAAATTTTTTATTTAAATTTCATATCAAAATATACATAAAAATTGTAAAATAAAGAATTAAATGATTTTAAGATCGACTTAATTTCACTTGCAAGTTAAATTTTTAAAATGAAAGCATGGAAAAGTGAAACCGATACTCGAAAGAGGAAGAAAACGAGATGCCGTTTTGACCACTACATTATCTGATTTATAGCCTGCAATTAATTTGTCGGTAAAATAAGAATAAACTTTAGCTTTAGGATTCCTTTTCATTTTAAAGCTTGTAAATTTTTTTTTTTTTTTTCATTCCTCTCACAGGAGTGAAAATTCAATGTAAACATGCGAGATCTGTTTCACTTGTTACATGTCAAAAGCTCGATTAACTCGGAAAATACATCGCCTAAGGAAAATCCTCTGAGAGGAAATTTTAGTTTAAATTTTTTCTTACGGAAAGGCGGAGCTTAGTTATAGCAAAGTTCAGGTTTGACCAATAAAAAGAAAAACTTCAGTATTTACCATTTTCCATTACTTTTTTTAAAAATAAAGATAATAATGTCAAATAAGAAATTAATGTTTTGTTTATAAGAATTTAATACTGTTTTGCTTGAAATTAAAGATATAAAATACTAATTGGCAACATCTGAAATGGGCCCAGAGAAGGCAGAATGCCCAAATCGAGTCTCGGGCGGGGGTTTTCCCCCGATTAGGTGTTTTTCGTATTACTATTTTATTGTTTATTTAAAATATTTAATTGTCTGTCTCTCCACGATTAAATGTAAATGATAGTCCGCACTCGTGTTCCACCGTTTGTTGAATTGTTTCGGCATAAATACAAAGTCGGTAAACAGTAAATAAAAGTGTGTAATTATCCCCGTTCCTTTTATTGTTCGAAAGTTTAATGGTGCTCACCGGCCACAGCTACCCGTCTGCCCGTGTTTATAAAGTAGTAAAGCGAGTGTAAAGAGAAGAAAGAGAAATGATAAAAGGAGAGTAATAAAGTAAAGTAAATAACAAATAAACGAATGGTTAATAAGGAGTGTACACTACACTCAGTATAAAATCCCACCGGTGAGTGGGTGATGCAGCAACTATTTCCCGCCACCACAGACGAGACTTCCACCTTGCGCGCCACGAGTACTATTCTGTTACAGTATTATCACAATATTCTATTACAATATTCTATTCTGTATTATTAAAGTATTCTATTATAATATACAATTAGGCAATTACTCACCACAAGACATGATCATTCGCTCCCGAAGCTTGTAATCCCTCCCTCTGCTAACATTGCGAGCCGCGGATGTAAACACCGCGCCAAATAACGATTAACGCAGTGTCATGATCATGGATAGGTGCACAATGGTCACAATTAGTAAATGACGGTTAACTTTATTCACGGTTGAGTAAATCACGAGTAACCACGTGAGTAATGTGTGTGTATATATATATTATATATATATATATATATATATATATATATATACACACACACACACACACGTATATGAACTATTTATCAGTTATTTATTAGGCCTGCTAATTATGTATATTAATTAAATTCCTATATATGTGCAGGCGGTACCTTTTTCATCAAGTTTTGGAACTAAAAAAAAACAAAAAAAAATACTAGTTAGAGGGGTGCCAATTTTCTTTGTTTATGTAAGGAAAGAGAGTGCTCTTGCGAGAGTTTCGTAACTTCACATTTTGCGGTTATTTTTATATCTCGTGAATGAGAGGTTGTGACGTCATACACCGGTTGTATAACTAATAGTTTTAGTTACTTCTTTCTCACAGCGTTACTAGTTTCTTTAGAAGGTCAAATAAATAGTATAAAAGTAGAAAAAATTATAGTTATACCAATAAACAAAGCCCGTGTTCCGTTTTCTATATACTTGTATATTTTATAATAATATTCGTAAAATAATAATAAATCATGACAGAGTTCCAATTTAGAAATACTTATTATTTCCCACTTGTTGCCATTCTTGTTGGTGGTCCGGAATTGAGAATGGACAAGGTTAGAAGTCTACATTCGAGAGTTTTTTTTCATTTGATAAACAGTCGTTCGCATTCGCGGTAAAAGCGCCCAAATGAGAAGAAATAATATTTAATAACCTATCTTGTGTAACCTAACCTAACCTAACCTAACCTAACCTGAACCAAAGTAGGGAAACCGTGGATGAGAATGAGAATGGTATGAAAATTGGAAGAGATCAATTTGAAGAATTCCTCCTTTCAGATTCTTACTCGTGGATTTTTCCCATTTGAGCGCGGAATTAAATTGAAATCTCATTGAATGGAATAATACCGCCAGATTCATCTCGGTTTCCCTTCCTCTCAAGTGTTTTATACGCGATATAAATTAGTTCTTTAATATTGCAAAAATTTTTCTGGGAACTAATTTTGATATACACACACACACACACACACACACACACACACACACACACACACACTTTCTATAAAGTTTTTAGAATGTTCGCAGTTGTATAAATTAATAAGTATTAAGTTTCACATTTATTTTTACAACTTGAATGAAGTTATACTTGGCTGGTTGAAACGGAATGAAATGCTTAACTAATTGTGAGTGAATTTTTTTTTTTTTTTCTCTCTCCTTTTAATTAGAAGAACGGATATAAAAAGTGTCATTTTAAGTCCTTAATTTAAACCAACACACTTTTGGTGGGTTTTGTCTGAAAGTTATTTAGAAAGTTGAGATGTTACGACATAACATCACAGAATATTCTCTCTCTCTCTCTCTCTCTCTCTCTCTCTCTCTCTCTCTCTCTCTCTTCTGGGTCCTTTACTTTTTATCTATATTAACGATATAGACGTCGGGCTTCTAAGTACAATCTTCAAATTTGCAGACGATACGAAATTAGGAAGTAGTGTAGGTACTGAGGAGGGAGTAAGAACGCTTCAGAATGATATTGACAGGTTGGGCGAATGGTCTGCTACTTGGCAGATGCCATTCAACTTGGACAAATGTAAGGTAATGCACATAGGTTATAAAAACCCGAAGACCGATTACTCTCTCTCGGAAAGAAACTTGACTGAGACCGATCTAGAGAAAGACTTAGGAGTCTATATCAGCAATGATCTGAAATCGTCGAAGCACTGTGCAGAAGTCGAAAAGAGGGCCTTAAAAATATTAGGTTATATTAAAAGACAGTTCTAGTTTCGGAACAAGGAGACTGTAATGTCTCTTTATAATTCACTAGTCAGACTTCAACTGGAATACTGTGCGCAGTTTTGGTCTCCATCCCTCAAGAAGGACATAGAAAGGTTAGAAAGAGTACAAGCAAGGGCTACAAAATTGATCCCTTCGATGAGAATGCAAAGCTACCAACGGAGATTGGAGCGCCTAAATCTATTTACCTTAGAGACGAGGAGGTTGCGCGGTCAGCTTATTCAAGTCTTCAAGATGCTCAATGGAATAGAGAGGGTAGATTACAGAAACTACTTCTCACCTAATGCCAATCCGACAAGACATAATGGGTTTAAACTGGAACTAAAGATATTTAGGACCTCTGTCTGCGGGAATTTCTTTTCCTATAAAATAGTTAATATCTGGAACCAACTTCCCTCAGAGGTTGTTTCCAGCCAAAGTGTAAATGTCTTTAAAAATAGGCTAAACAAAGTACTGAATACTCTCATAGTTTAAGACCAAAACATAACGTAACTCTGCAGGAGTTCGCTTGCACGGTGTCTCTGTGAGCATGCTAATTATAGAGCTTTTTATATATTCTCCACTTTCCTGTAAAATTTTCTTGGCTACCTTTCCAGGGTCAAGGTTTTTTCTTCAACCTTTTTCCGTACCTTCCACTGGCAGGGAGTGAGTGGAGGGTTGGGAGAGAGCCTTATACTTTTCTAACCAGTTTTCTACTACTGCTAGGATAGTCGAAAGAAAAATAAACTTGTTTAATAACAGGAACCTTCCAGAGTGGACAGGAAGGTCTTTGAGGCTTCCTCTTGTCTTTGTAACTCCTTCTAATTCTCTCTCTCTCTCTCTCTCTCTCAAGTGAAGATTTGGGTTGAATTACTTTCGCATATTAGAGTTAATCCTTTTCCGTGGAAGTCATTTCTTTGCGAAGGTTGAAGGATTTACAGTAAAAATGAAACTAGTTTTATTTCATTTTAGGTTTTATTTACATTTAAAGAATAATCTCATTGTAAAAAAATTTGATTTAACACCTTTATTTAACACTGTTTATTTAACATACTTATAAGGATAAAAATGAAATTCAAAAGAAAGTATATAAGGAAGAAAGAAAATTAATAGCGTTATGAAGAAAGCGAAAAATGACCGGGCTCAGCAAGTTATTTACTGATATTTCCTTAATCTACCTATACTCTTCTTAATGTACACGGAAGCGCTTTCCCGTCGTAAGAATTAACTAAAGGAAAATTGCTTTTTGACCAATCCCAGGCACAGGATTATTGTTATTATTATTATTATTATTATTATTAATGTTTTGGGAGGGTTTAAGTTTCTTCGAAACGACAAAAGTTATTTGACGGAGAAGACCCACAGCTTGACATGGGGTCCGAACTATTTACGAGTCTCTACGTCATATGAATGCAGAGAACGATCAGCCATCCAACTACTGAGAAGACCCAACGTCGCTTAACCTGTTATGACCCGAATTTTTTATTTAGCTTAAAATAAAGGAAACTGTATGTGACCATATAGTCACGCTGGGGTAAGATTGATTAACCTCGTCACTTTAAAGGGAATAGACGGGTCTAATACACCCCCAACTAGTCCCTTTCAAAAATCCGTGAGGGCTAAGAACACTTTACATACTTTATCGTCTCCAAAATCTTCGCCATATATTTTTCCACTTGAATTTATACAATTCATGAACACACGACAAACAACAATAATTAATTTTCTCTCTTGAACTTTTATTTCCATTTCTTATTACCTCATATTACTGAAGTATATATATATATATATATACTGTAGAACAGAGCTTTCCAAACTGTGTGTCGCCAATACCTCCCAGGTGTGTCGCCAAATTTAGTTAATTATTTTCAATTTTTTTGTATTTTGAAAATTTTGATTTTTGTATCAACAAAATCGGTTACAAGATAAACGACCTACTGAAAAATTATCTGATATTTGATAACAAAAATTAATTAATGTGTCGTGAAAATTTTTATGCTTAAATAGTGTGTCGCCAACGTGAAAACTTTGGAAAGCTCTGCTGTAGAATATACCGGGTGATTACAAATGATCTTCCCGATTTTAAACATCTATTATGAAAAAAACTAACAAAGCTACAGCTAAAAGCAAGATATACAAATAAAAAAGAACTCAAAAAGTTTTATATACAAACTATTGAAGTTTAATACGAGCTCATTTTGTGGCTCCTTTTGAGGTTACAACATTCTTGAATGAGCAATTGCCTGATCGTTGGATCGGGCGTGGGGGGCCCATTCTTGACAGGCTCGTTCGCCAGATCTAACCCCCACCTTTACTTCTTCCTTTCGGGCTATGTCAAAAATGAAGTTTTTGTTCCACCAATGTCAACGACTTCGGAACATTTGAAGGAAAGGATACGTGAGGCTGTTAGAAAAGTTCAGTATATGCTAAAAAATGTATGGAGGGAAACAGAATACCGCTTTGATGTCTGCAGAGCCACAAAAGGAACTCATATTGAACTTTAATAGCTTGTAAATAAAACTTTTAAGTTCTTCTTTATTTGTATATCTTGCCTTTCACTGTAGCTTTTAGTTTTTTCATAATAAATGTTTAAAATCGAGATCATTCGTAATCACCTGGTTATATATATATATATATTAGATTATTTTCTTAACTGCAAAAATAAAATGAAAGAACTTATTTCATTGTTCGCAGACATACGAAACAGGTTAAGAGAAAAGGTATATATATATGGTGTAGTTGTTGTTGTTGTTTAGCCGATCAGCCCACCCTGATCGAGCAAGCCGGCGGCACGCAGGTAACCGATCACCCTCTCCGGAGTGGACCAGAGGTTCAGCGCACTAGTGATGTTGTGTTGTGTTCGTTGTTGTGCTAGAGCGGTACAGTCTGTCATAATGTGTTCAATTGTTTGTGGTGTGTCCTGGCACAGGTGGCAGGTGTCGTCTATGGAGTTGTCTAGTCTGTGTTTATATGTCCGTAAGTTGGGGTGATGTCCACATCGGAATTGTGCTAAGTTAACTCGATCCGATCTGCTCAGGCTGATCTCTGACCTGTTAATGGGTGGCGGCTTCGCACCTAGGATCGCATTCGGACCGAGTCGTGTCAGTGCCTTGTGGGTTAGGTGTGTGTGTGTGTTTTTTCTGTACTGTGTGATGTCTGTGGGGCGTGGTATGGAATGGAGTATTTGGTTATAATGTCTCTCTGGTGTTACCTTAATGGTGCGAGGTGTTGGTGCATGATTGTACATGTAGTGGCAAGGGTGTTGTGGGTTAGTTGTCGCTGCTGCCATGAATTGTGTTCCCCTCATGTCTAAATGTTCCCTAACTTTTAGTATTTTTGTTTCTGTGTGCAGGTGTTCTATTGG
>JAJOZX010005957.1:170000-232500 GCA_023014485.1 Bathynomus jamesi
TGTGGATAATGCTGTGGCTGAAGGTTTTTCCTGCTACATGCAGAGTCTCTGTTAGTGAAACCAAATACAATGGATTAGTTCCACGTTGAGCTGTAATTCTGAAGGTCGTGGTTCGAGTCGGCTTGGACTTTACTTTTTAGTGATGAAGGTGCTTTTCTGGGTTCCCCTTGATGGGATAGCGGTTCGGAACTTACGCGCATGACCTCTGGCGTTTGTTAGCTTCCTTTGTGATGACAAACACAATTTCATTAGGAGTAAAATACCAAGTTTTAATATAAAACTTAATATAAAACCAGACTAAAAAAAAAATGTTTAATTAAAACAAAGAGTAAGCGCGTAAGTATATGAAAGTAGTCTATAATTATTAAAGTCAGTTATTCAACAAAGTTACTCTGCACTCAATAAATTCCAAATTTAATTTAAACAAAAAATATGTTTTGAGTTCAGACGAAGAAGGTTCAAAATTACTAGGACCAATTTTGTTAAAATTGAGTTAAATAAATGATATTACTTCAGAATAAATTTGCTTCAGATTAAACGCGCGTAAGATTATATTCACTTGAAATTAAAAGAATTCAAATGGAAAATTTTAAAAGAATTAATTCCAAGTAAATGTAATTTAATAATATAATGTAAATAAAACCCTAAATATATTATGTAAAACATAATTTTATTAGCCTCTACTGTGAAATTCTTAATAAACATTTCTCCTCGTAATGGCGTCCTGCGTAGTATGAACGAATTCATATCTCTGTTTGCGCATGCCTGCCTGCAAGGCATTGCCTATAAAAAAAAAAATAATTTGTGTTAATCTCGTACGGAAATTATTTATAAATCGTGGAGGACTATATTTATTATGCTTATGTTTATTATTATTATTTTTGTACGCCGCACACTCTAGACCAGTGATTCCCAACGTGGGGCGCACGCCCCACAGGGGGGAAATTTGAATATTTTGGGGGGCAATTTGAAAATGCTACAATAAAATGAAATTTATACATAATAATTTTTATAAGTAAATATATTTTAAAATTTCAATAACATATAATTATTTTTATTTGCAACATTTTTACACGACGACAACAATTCCATATTTTACTTAACATGTTGATTCAAAGACAAAGATATTTGGCTTCATTACATTTCTGGAATTATGTCAAAAGAATATTTCTGCAAGAAAAATACCGAGTTATATTGGCTAAATAAGTGTGAGGTAACTGATGATGCTTTACTTGTCATTGTGGATCATTTGAAAATACTGGCCTTTGATTTAAATTACAGATTTTCTGATTTAAAAGAAATGTTTTTTCCATCTTGGCTAACTCAGCCATGCTAGTGGACCTATCTGAAGTGGGCATGAAGTACCAAGAAGAACTGACTGAATACAAATGACGAGTCTGTTAAAACTATATCAAAGTAAAGGAACCATGATGTGGCTCTGTGATGAGACCAAGACTAAATACCCAAATTGAACTCGTTTGGCGAGAGAGCTACTGTTACCATTCCCATCTTCATATTTGGTGGAATGTGGTTTTAGTGTGTAAGTGACTTACTACAGAAAAAAAGAAACCGACTGGATATCACAAAACGAGGAGACTTAAGACTGAAGCTAACTAAGTTAGTGCCTGAAATCAAAACCATTTGTAGTAAACATCAAGCTCAAGGATCTCACTAACTTGAGATTATCAAACTTTGAATTGCTGTATTTTTACCTAATATTGTGAATTTAAAGTCGTATTATTGATTAAATTACTTTTTGTGGAATTTAAAATTGCAACTTTTCAACTGAGAAGTTTTATTTCAAGGAAATAATATAGTCAGCTTCAATCTCAAGTTTCTTGACTCATATTTAATGTAACTCATATTGAATGTACTCATATTATTGAAATTTAAAATATAAACTTTTCAACTGAGAAATTTTATTTCAAGGTAATAATTTAGTTAGCTTCAACCTCAAGTTTATTTACTCATATTGAATGTCGGTAACTCATATTAAATGTACTCATATTATTGTAAATTTTAAATAATACCTTTTCAACACCAAATTTGTTTTTATATTAATGGGGGGCATCAAATTTTTTGAGGTGTCGAGGTGGGGCATGGCGCAAAAAAGGTTGGGAACCACTGCTCTAGACTCAGGCAGGGGTTCTTAACCTCTGGGTCGCGACCCAAACTTGGGTTATTAAATTGACATTTATCATTTATTTATGTTATCCCTAATCATTTTATCATTATTTATTTTATTATCTATTACGAGTGAACTGTTTGAAGGCATTGGTCGCCGAGCTAACCCCAAGACCAAAATTTGGATCGCAGCCTAAAAAGGTTAAGAACCCCTGCCTGAGTCTAGACTCTAGAGGGTTCCCCTTTTTACTGACGATAATTATTATCATTTAGATTTTTGTACACCGCACACTCTGGAGGGTTCCCCTTTTTTACCAACGATATTATTATTATTATTATTATTATTATTATTATTATATTATTATTATTATTATTATTTCGACACTGTCGTATGTAATAAATAAATATATATGTATGTATGTATGTATGTAAGTGTTTCAATTTATGGGATAAGTTGAACATTTTCTTTCTATATCATTACATACTATTTTTTCTTCTTCGGACAGACGAAATGAAGTAATCCTGTTCATTCAACGAAAAATTAAGAAATATTTCTCAAACAGTAAAATATTGAACATGAATTATTTATTAGTATTCCTGTTGACCTGCGAGTAAAATTGTTTTCATGTTGTGACTCTAACTTTCCATTTTCTCTTCATTTGTTCGAAAATTCGACAAGGAAACATTTATATTCTTGTTTATTAAAACTAAGCATCACACGCCACACTGCTCTCAGTAATACCTATATATATATATATTTCGCGGCAGAGACTGTTTTAGAATCGTTTTAGATTGGTTAGTTGTTTCCCACGTGACCAATTTCGGCCAAATTGATCTGTAACAAATTTCGATTTTCTTAAAAGCATGGTCTCTGGGAAAGTTTATATATATTATATATATATATATATATATATATATATATATATATATATATATATATATATATAATTATATATATAAAATGGATGAAATTCACATTTCATGCGTGAACTTCTTTATTCTGAAACAGTGTTGGGCACTAAAGCGTTAATCCGATAACAGTTAATTAACGAAGTTAACTTTTTTTAACGGACTATTAACGGAAGTTAATTTCCATTTATCGTTCATCGGACCAGTTAACTTCCGATAACTCGATATTTAGTCTGTTAAAGTCCGTTAACACGTTAACTGCGAGGAGTCATTCACGGAAGATCACCGCTCCGCGAATGATTCAAACCGCCATAACTTCAGTCTGCTTCCAGATCTCGCAAGGGGAGGTTGGGAGGCCCAAGAGGTCAAGACTGGCAGTTGGGCCTAACTTTGAAAAGTTGGTCTTTCTGAAGGGCAACCAGCACATTGTGTCTCTTTAATAAATGTGCCTAAAATTTAATTTTACCTTTCAGTTCCCGCCATAATAATTCTCTGGTAAATTAAAATTTAGTTAATGGTTAGTGGTTACAAGGGTTTCAAAACATGTAATCAGTACATTTTTTATTAAAAATAAAAAAAAAAAAGTTATTAAGCAAAAAAGTTGCAAAACTTGATAAAAATAGTTAAATACCTATTTATTGTTGGATTTTGCATAAATAAAAATTTTCTATGGGTTTTAAAGCTTTTTTCCTTGATTTTTTTTTAAATGTTAGTAAAGAAATAGTTATCGTTAACGGATTATCGTTAACTTTGTAGTAAAATTATCGGATTATCGTTATCGGAGTTAAAAATTGGGGTTAACGGATTATCGTTATCGAAGTTAACTTTTTGGATAACGGTGCCCACCACTGCTCTGAAATAACCTGCAGGAAAAATTAACATCCAATCCGAGTACTTTCGAGTACATTTTAACTCTTCTTCAGGGAAACTCCTGAAGAGGAATTGAAATATATGATAGTTGAATTTTGGTCCCAAGATCGGCTGTTAAAAATCCAAAGGAAAATAATAGTTTGTCATTCTCCGAACTAACAATTATAATAATTGTTTTAATGTTTTATTCGTGCGCAATTTACAGTTTAGAATCCAAACGCAAAGTTTTAAAAACATTTTCTTCTTTTTAACTGTAAGTGGATTTATATTATTATTATTATTATTATTGTAGCAGTAATATTTCGGGAAAAAGATATAATAATAATAGTAATAATAACACTAATTTTGAAACAAAAATGTTTACCTTAAAAAAATGTTTAAGTGACCGACATTTTTCAGTTGTTGGCGTTAAATAAGGTCACCAGCATCAAATTAAGTCCGTAAATGAAACAAAACACACACACACACACACACACACACACACACACACACACACACACCAAATGGTTATTTTTCATCAAAGATATTAACGATAATACCTGAAATTAGTATCATCATAAAATATTTATAAATGGTCATTTTTCCCGTAAATTTTGTCGAAATATATAAAAATAGTCAAAATTTATCATCAATTTTCGAGTTTAAATCTGGAAAAAGTGTAAATTATTTTAATTTTTTATTTATTTATTCAATTTATTTAAAAAAATCTCTCTCTCTCTCTCTCTCTCTCTCTCTCTCTCTCTCTATTTGGGAAAGGGTATAATGGAGAGGACTTTGACGCAATTGCGTGCCCGATGGGTATTTTCTATGAAATCTAACGAAGTAGGAATTCGTACAACGCGAATGAGAAGGGATCGATATGAGAATTACCTCCTTTGCGATTCCCACTTTGGGATTTCTCATTCTGGAACCAAGACTGGAATGGGAATGACACTGAATGGGAAGAAAGTAATGACAACTCTAATAAATTACAATAATCCCAATTCCTTCCTTCATAAAAGAAAAGATTTATAAAGTAAATGATACATTTTCAGAATTAACTTAAGTCGACGGTATTCTTAATAAAGTTCCAGACACGAAGAAAGGCGCTTGATTATAGGTTTACAGTTGTTTGCGAAGGTCGTAAGCGAGAAGTAAAGAATGTGCCTCGACTTTTGTATTCGATGGTATCAGCATATATTGACTTTGAAATTTCAAACTCTCGTGAGCCCCGCCTTCCTCAAATTTAATTTTCTTTTTATTTTAATTAATGTTGTCACATAATGGTAGGGAAGAGTGGGGTAAAACGGAGGGATAGGGTAAGACGGGGCACCCGTCTCTCTTCTGCTCGTGTGCGTGGTACTGCAATTTAAATGTGAATGTAGTTACTAATTGCTCAACCATGTGTCGTGGGTATGGAGGTGGAACCTATTGTGTGTGTGCGGTAGAAAATATATCATCTTTGAAGGAGTGCTTTGATATAGTTCACTGTTTGAAATTCGTGAATACCTTTGCTGACCTCATTAATTATAAGACTTGTTACTTTTACGTAGGCTTTGACACTACGGTGTTACTTCATTTGAAATAAAATATGCAAAGAATTTCCTTTTCTGTAGAAGCCTATTATAACTACAATTTTACGCGTGTAACCCATTTGCCTTACCAACGGGGTAAAATGAGTATATATCCCTCCTCTGGGGTAAAACAAATTCTCACACTAACAGTTAACAATGAAAACAAATGAATCATAATAATTTAAAATGGACACGATAAAACTTGCGGGAACACAAAAATCAGATTGTTTGATGCAGGAATGAAGGAGTTACAAACAATTTAGAACTAAGTAGGGCCTACTCTGTTTTACCCAATTCTCTCCTACGAAAAGTTCTACTCTATCATTTCTGCTTCTCTCCTATCTTAATTAGGTTTGAAACACTCGTGAACGCTCAGTACACTAGACACTAGTCAGCTTCTCCTTATATAAAATTGGCGTTTTCACGCTTACGAAATTTTGGGATATCACAATCGATATCACGTACTTTGAAGGATCCTTCCAAAAAAAAAAAAAATACTTCAAATACCTTTAAGTCGCAAAGCCTTTAATACATTTTCAGTAAATAAAGTTGTTGATAAATTTACAATTTAATAATTCTAAATAAAAGAGGTTACCATAGCAACGAAGAAAGAACCAATTCAGTAACGGATAAAAAGAAGTTTCTGTGACGCGTCTCGTGTTTCATTCTATCGAAGAAATGAATTTGTGAACGTTCTCTAAAGAGGAACGTTTGATAGTCTAGAAATACATTTAGATGGTTTAAATTGTTAATTAACATTAATATGAATACATACTTTTTAAACATTGGGTTTATGATGATAACAATAAGTAAGCATGGCCAGAACCTGGGACAGAGCTCAAGCCATACGTAGGCGCGGACCATTGCGCTATCTCCTACGGGATTATTATTAGCTATCATCATCGGGAGTCGAACTACTCCTGATCTCACTGTTTTCACTTCCATAGGGAAACTGTGTTATACCCAGTGAGCTACCATGGCCTTTAGACTAATGATAGATAACAGTTCGTGTTGTTTACTAACTCTTTCTAATAACAATTACCAAGGCACGGATTCGACTCCAATCTCCCACCCCAGGTAACTCTCTCGGGGGTTTACGTCTACCCCTTTATTGTGGGAAATGGAGGTCCCGGGTGTTAACTGTTAAGTTCACATTTGTATCTTCCATCACGGTGGCAAGAATTGATTTTTATTCTAAGTGAATGTGTGGTTTGACCTCAACGAGAACATATGGTTGAGATTTTGTAGAATGGGCCTCTTCCCAATCTCGGCCATTCCCATTTCAGTCTTTATCAAAGAATGAGAAGTCCCAAAGTGGAAATCGTAACGTAAGCAATTCTCAAATCGATCCATTTCCATTCTCACTTCAATTTTCCACTTTAAGTGGATTTTTTTCATAAAAACTACCCACTGGGTACGCAGTTGCGCCACGCCCTTCTTTATTATACCTTTTCCTAAATCAGAAAACCGTTCTCCAAATTCTGGAATTTTTGCTTTTAAGCAGTCCTAATTTCGGACCGCGAATTGAAATGGGAATAGTTCGAAGTGGAAGTGAAATCACACACACATACACACACACACACACACACATATATATATATATACAGGGTGTCCATAAAGTCGCGCATCATAGGAACATAAGCAATGTTCATTTATTTGTCTCCATCAGGCCAAATATGTTGAGAAACATTCAAAGAAATCTGCCTTTTCGTTTACAAACATGTTTTGAGATTGGTGGGAATCATTTCGAACAAATAAATAAAACACAATAAATAAACAATGTATTTTCCTATGATGCGTGACTTTATGGACTATATATATATATATATATATATATATATATATATATATATATATATATATATATTAATGATGAAGAGGAACACCAGAGAAATAATAAACATTTTCATTCCTTAATACGACCGTTTCAGAATAAACTCATTCCATCTTCAGGGCAAAAATGGATGACGAACAAGTCAGGGCGTAACTGGAGTAAAAAAAAGTTAGGGGGGGAACGAACACAATCCTATTGTTAGAAGCACTCATTATCTATGAGAGTAATTATAAAAGTTTTTGGGGGGGGAGGGCGGAACAACTTTTATAATTACTCCCATAGATAATGAGTGCTTCTAACAATAGGATTGTGTTCGTCCCCTCCCCCCCTTCCCCTTACAACATTTTTACTCCAGTTACGCCCCTGATTAAAGTTAAAATACAAATACGTTAGGTTACAATTCTTATTAAAAACAATAACTGAAAATTCAAAATTTTTGGGAGCGTTGAAAAATTCAAGTATAAAATATTGAGCATAAAGGTGATGAAAACCGACTCCACTTTTGAAACTTTCGTGTATCGTAAATCAACATTTATTGGCCTCACTACGAATGTTTCATCTTTTATTCCTTTAAATTTTAAATTCTATTTAATTTCGACCTTGACCAACAAAGCATTTGATATCTTTCCAGATTCAGTTACATAAATAATTAGAATTTATTAAAAATCTCTCTACAAGGAATAGTTTCCTTTCATATTTGTGGACTATGATAGGTAGGATGTTAAATCGACTAATTAACCTCAAATCCAAAGATACAATTACAGTTCCAAAGACATTTTAGATTTTACTGTACATTATTCAGAATTATTAAGTTTTGATGATAATGGTAAAATTTATTGGCAGAAGAATACAGTAACTTTTAATCCATCTAAAATCCGTCTAAATCTATCTATACCATTTATTCAAATAAGCTATAAAGACATTGTACTGTACCTACATTTCTCCAGTCTTCCATAGTTTATCAGTACAAGCGTACAGTACACTGTATGAGGTCATATATATAGTCATGACGAAAGGACGCCTAAAATTTTGCATCTACGAACAACTTTGGTATACCAATTCGAACAAACCAACCACTCGGTAAACCACCTAACTCTCTCATATACTCAATCATGCACGCAACAATAACCACCCAATATATCAGTCAAATTTCATCGTACTCGCGAACAGCAGACATTCCCGTCTCAAACTTAAATTTATGGAATTTCTGTTCATTTGCAAGTTAGCACCGTTCAGTGTAAATGTGTTGATGACATTAAAGGTTGACACACTAACTCAATCAATCAAGTCAATATATGATCTTATTTCTAATGAATCGTCAGTCCAACTGTTGCCTTAATTAAGGTATTTATGCGTTATTTTAACTTAACCCTTCAAAATTTGAAAGGTCGTTTGGCTTTTGTTCAAATAAAAAAGTCGTCTCGAAAAGGTTACATCTTGAAATTCAAGTATTTTCATACGCTACTTTTCCAGCCTTTCATAAAATTTTGAATGTTTAGTTTCATTTTGAAGGTTAATTTAACCTAATGTATTAGAAATTGTAATTTAACTTTACTGGAATTGGTCGTTCATTTGTTTTATTAACTTAATTGCGCTTTTCCCATAATCAATCGGTAGCCAATATATATATATATATATTATATATATATATATATATATATATACACACAAAGACGCATATGGTATATGCAGTGAACTGCCTTTTTGTTATAATGTTTCAGACCAACAAAGACCCTAGGATCCACTCATGGCTGGTCTACCTAACTGTGTTCGTAATTGTGTATTGTGCATGTCCTCTATGGTGGCGGAGAGAACCTACAATTTTACGTGGGTTCCGAACCACAAGGCCTTAATTTCACTACCTTAAATTATACCCAATCTATCAACATATGCGTCTAATCGATTTTTAAACATGTTTATAGACGTGCTACTAATTACTTATACCGGCAAACTATTCCACCTATTTACTACTCTATGCGTAAAAAAGGTTTTGGGAACTGCTGTCTCGAACCTTCTACTTGTTAACTTACACCCGTTATTTCTAGTCCTATTATATTGAGATATTTCGAAAAAGCTATCTCTAGTTACGTTATCGAACCCATTCATAATTTTAAAAACCTGGATTAGATCACCCCTTAACCTCCTAGTCTCGAGTGTAGTCAATTTTAACTCCTTAAGCCTATCCTCGTACGACTTCGACCTAAGCGACAGAATCATCTTAGTTGCTCGTCTTTGAACTCTTTCGATTTTGTCTACATGGTGGGCCGTAAGTTTCCATACATAGGAAAAATAAACATTTTTTTATGGACAACCATTTTTATTTATATAATATGCTCTACATGGTTGCCATTGTTTTGAAAACACATTTCAATACGTGTTCCCCACTGTTGATGAACACGCATTAGCACAGTTGACGTTATGCTTGTAATGGCGTTGGTGATACGTTCCTTTAGATGATTTATGTCTCCTATCTTTTCCTGATACACCATGGCCTTCAAGTGCCCCCAAAGATAGAAATCAAGGGGGGTGAGATCTGGGATCTGGGAGGCCACTCCACAGGACCACGCCGACCAATCCAAGCATCCGGAAACTGCTGATCCAAATACCGACGCACGTGAAGACCATAATGAGGTGGAGCTCCATCTTGCTGGAAGTAAACTGGGAAGTTACCTTCCTCGTTTAGCAGGGATGGGAAAATCTCTTCTTGCAACATGTTAAGATACCTTTCGGCATTAAGATTTCCACTGACAAAAATTGGTCCAATAATTCTGTCACCCCATATCCCGGCCCACACCATCACTTTACCGGCACCTTGCATCTTCGTCGGACTCAGCCAGTTAGGGTTAGCATTACTCCAATAACGTATGTTTTGCCGATTAACCTCTCCATTGACGTAAAAATTTGCTTCATCAGTAAACAAGATCTTACGTCAAACGCATATTCTTAGGGTATCTGAAACATAAAAACAAACGTTTAATTTTTCCTATGTATGGAAACTTACGGCCCACCCTGTATATCTTTTCGCATATACGAATTCCAAAATTGGACCGCGTACTCCAAATGGGGTCTAACTAATGATTTATAAAGAGGAACAACAATAATATCATGCGATTTGTATTAAAAATTCCGAGCTATAAAACCTAGCACTTTGTTCGCTTTATTGACCGCTGCTGTACTTTGTTTCGCCACTTTTAAATCACTAGTGACTATAAATCCTAAATCTTTTTCCTGATCTACGCTTACTAACTCCTTCCCTGACATACTATACGTAAAATTACCGTTACGCGAACCTATGTAAAATTTTGCACCTATCGACGTTAAATCTCATTTGCCATGTGACTGACCAATCAACGATTTTATTCAGATCTTCCTGGATTTTACCTCTATCTTCGTCATTAATCGCCCTACCACCCAACTTCGTGTCGTCCGTAAACTTTGAGACTGTACTGACTAGGCCGACATCTAAATCGTTAATATATATAAGAAAAAGCAAGGGGCCCAATACAGAACCCTGAGGAACGCCGCTCGCTACATCTTCTATAGTAAAAACTGACGTAAAAAATTCGTTTAGCAAGGTAGCCATTTGCTTGTTTTCAGAAACTAGCTCTCTCTTAAAATTTTTCAACGGCCCCAAGACACTTTTTACTAGATTCCTATTGTTGACGTATTGAAAGAATCGCTTGGGGTTTTCTTTGCCGTCACGAGCTATGGAGATTTCAAATTCGCGCTTGGACTTTTTTATTACACTTTTCACTTCACGCCTTAGAGATTTGTAGTTGTTTCGTAACCACAAATTGTCTTTATCGCACTTATGTAGCCTATAAGCACTATCTCTACTCTTTATAATATCTCCTACTCTAGGAGTAAACCACAAGGGCTTGTTGTTTACTTTCACACGCTTAATCTTGTACAGTACACATTCTTCATTTATAGTCCTAAATACTGTTTCAAACGATTCCCACATTACTTTTGCGTTGGAGATCCCAATTACGTTTTCCCAATTGACGTGTGACAATTCATTTCTAAATTCACAAAAGTCTGCCTGTGGAAGTTTGGAATTTTAGTCGAGTTAGCTGGTTTCGAGTGACTTACTGAGAGGACAAACTCAACCATATTGTGATCGCTATTGCTTAACGGTTCTATTACTTGAAGATCAGTGACTAGCCTATCATCCGTAGTTATTACTAAATCTAAAATACTGTCCAACCTCGTAGGTTCCCCAACCTTTTGAATAAGGAAGCTATCCTCGAGAAAATTAACTAAACGATCTTCCGCATCACCCTGTATTGTATCGTAATTCACGTTGGCGCAATTAAAGTCACCATAACTAACGCCCGCTCACTACCTATTATTCTCTTTAGTTCACGATATAATATTATATACGCAATATATATAATATAATATACAGGGTGTCCCAGAATTAACTCTATTTCAATGAAATCGGACAAATTTTTTAAAAACACACTTTTATTTATGTTTATCATGTTTAATATGTGTTAAAAATGTATAAATTTCTAAATTTTTTTCATAATTTTATTTTCATAATTTTTTCATAGTTTTTCATAGTTTTATTTTTAGAATGGCAAAGAGACTCTTCAAAAGTTAACGTGTGGCTTGGAATGACCAAATCCAAAATTTATGGCCCATTCTTCTTTGCGGAAGCAACTGTAACAGGTACCGTCTACCTTGATATGCTTCAGCAGTTTCTCGAACCACAGCTTCTTGATGATGGCATTCTTGATAATGTTGTGTTTCAACAAGATGGAGCACCATGTCATTATGCTCTAATTGTTCGAGAATACCTCAACAGACGCCTTCCGAATCGGTGGATTGGACGTGGAGGACCTCGACCTTGGCCTCCGCGTTCTCCGGATTTGACACCCCTGGATTTCTTTGCATGGGGTTTCATAAAACAAAGGTTTATCGCCAAAAGATCAATAGTTTAGCTGAACTTAAAGAACGCATCCAGTTGGCAGTGCGGGAGATAACACCTGAAATGCTTCAAAATGTGTTTCGCAGCGCTGAGGATAGATTTGAAATTTGCAGAGATACAGACGGTGCACATTTTGAAACTTCTCAATAAAGTTTTGACTTATGATTTATAAATCTATTTGTTTTTGTATCATAATTTAGTAATAAACACAAAATTATGTCAGTTTTTATTAAATTTGTCCGATTTCATTGAAATAGATAGTTAATTCTGGGACACCCTGTATAATACTATATATACACACAATAATATAATAATATATATAATATGCATATAACTATATATAATATAATATATAATATTATATAGTCCAGGAGCGTATATACAAAAATCATGCTCCGTGGCAAGAAAAAAGGGCCAAGGGCGAGATACTGAGATTTGATATTGTAATGCCTACATAATATATAATTTACATACATTTACAGTAAACAGTATAAAATATAACATATATTGTTTTATTATATTATATTCTATATTGGGTGGTAGAATATCGTATGTTCTGCCGCAGTCTATTTGGCGTTTTGACTTTTGGATTATATTTAATCTAAATGAAGTAGAGTAATATAAAAAATATATTAATATTTATTTTATATTTTAAGTTTACTTTTTGTATGAAAATTACTATAAAGGATTAGTTTATTTTCTCTGTTTCACTTGTTTTGGGATGGAATTAGACATCTGCTTTTGACTTTTCGCTTAATGACAATCCTCTTATCAATTTAATCCTAATTACCTAATTTACTATTAGCATACGAGTGCTTTATATATATACAGGGTATCCCATAAGTCCCGTCTCGTAGGAAAATTTATTTTAAATTAAATTTACGAAAGTAATACATTCAGTGGCGGATTATCACTGAGGCTATTGAGGCTGAAGCCTCTGACTCCCATGCTTGAGGGGGGGCCCCCAATCAACTGAGTTTCGATGATATAATTCGAGATTTCGCAAACTTCTTTGATTAAATATGACAGAGTACATAAACTGACAGATTCCCTGTTTTATTTTGTTTTATGGGCCCTAAAGTAAAGTTTGTTTAATACTGTTTGGTTTTGGCAAAGTAAAAATACACTATGTTAAAGTTCTTTTAAGTTTTTCTCAATTAGCCTGAGCACCGTGTACATATAATTCGTGTAAATGTACTATGTACTGTACATGTATTGTTAATAAAAAGCTATAGAAAAGGGCCCCTATATTCTTCATTGTCCGGGGCCCCGAGGTATCTTAATCCGCCTCTGAATACGTTAGAACTAAAACAAATGTTCAAATTCATGTCTTGTTTTGGGACCTTTTTTACACTCCTCAGAAAAAGGCCTCTGAGGCCTTTTCCTCACGAGTGTAACTCCCTTCTATATTAGCCATTGCGTGTTATTCTACCTGCAACAAAAAAAAAAGGTCCCAAAACAAGACAGCAATTTGAACATTTGTTTTAGTTCTAATGTATTACTTTCGCAAAGTCATTCCCTGACGAGGTGTACTTCTGAATACACGAAAGACCTTGGAATCATTTTTCTTTTTCCTTGTGGGTTTGTATCATTCATTCATTTCACGTGCTTAATTGTGAAATTCAACATATATATATATATATATATATACAGTGCCCGCGAAAAGTATCCGATCACCCTTGAAATTTGTATTTTTTACATAAAAAACAATGTTTAAATGTATACTAACCTTATATTAGTATTTTGTCATCTGTCCTTTGGTTTGGATGACTTGTTCTAGACGTTTTGGCATGGATTTAATCAAGTTTTGACAAACTTCCACTGATATTTCCTTGCACCATACCTTTTTGATGGCCTCTTGTAATTTTTCGACTGAGCCAGTGTCGTGGCATTCAACCTTATTTTTTATTATTAGCCACAGATTTTCTATCGGATTGAGATCTGGACTATTACCAGGCCAATCCAAAATATCAAATTTATTGTCAGTAATCCATTTGTCACTATTTTGGCCCTGTGACATGGTGCACCATCATGCATGTATGTTTTTGTCCTTTGGATTGCCATTGCCATTAGAAGTTTATCCTGTAGCATTGCTAAATACCGTGCACCATTCATAGTTGTGTTCTTCGGAAGAAAATATAAGTTTCCACGCCCATAGTAACCGAAACAACCCCCAAACCATCACACTTGGAGGGTGTTTCATTGTCTTAGGGTGTATTTAGGGTCCATCCTATTTGAGCCAATAGGCCGGCGAACCTTTTTTGGACAACTTCTGAATGTCAAAATGTCGACTCATCGCTAAATAAAACCTTCTTCCAGTCATCAACAGTCCAATGAATGTATTTTTTACAAAATGCGACACGTTTTTTACGCATTTTTTCATTAATGAACGGTTTCTTAGCAGCATGGCGAGATGGTAATCCGAGTTCTTTTTGGAGCCGCTCCTGGATAGTTCGTTCAGAAACACCAGATAACAAATTATTCATATTAAATTTTATTTCTTTCGCAGTTATTGGGTTTTTCAATACTAAACGTTTCATAAGTTTGTCTGTTCGCGAATTTGTTTTTCTCGGTCTGCCAGATCGTTTTTTAGGGACTGGCGTGGTTAGGCCACCATTGTTCTTAGCCCGTGAAACCCATAAATTAACGGTACTTTGGGATATGTTTAATTCCTTAGCTATCTGTCTCTGTGATTTCCCACATGCATGCAAAGCAACAATAGCACCTCGACAATCACTCTTAAGTTGTTTTTTAGCACACATTATATATAAATTTTATTTACACCACTTTCTGTAAAAAAAAAAAAAAAAAATCAAGAAATTTACACAAACAGTGAAATCTGACAAATTTGAGACACAGCCACCCGCAACGAAGGCTACCAGAACACTAATTTGAGAATGCGTTGGATAGCTCTCATATCAGCGAGCAACCTCAAAGTTACCAGATGTCGCTAGAACAAATAGAAAGTGAATTACTTGTCTCTGAATATTAAGGGAAAATATTGTTTTTGATGATCGGATACTTTTCGCGGGCACTGTATATATATATATATATATATATATATATAATAATGAAAATCGGTTAAAATCGCACTTTTGTAAGGAAAACAAAAGTAATCTCTCTGGAATTAATAATAATAGTAAGAGTAAAATACTGTAGTAATAAAACTAAATGATACTTACAATAATAATGACAGGAGAACTGTATTAGTTTAGAAAAATGTACACTGGAGAAATATCAAAATCTTAACGAGAGAATAGAAAATGTTAAGGTACTCGAAAGGTTTTCAGTTTTATTGTGGGCCGAGTATTTTTTTGGGGGGGGGGGGGGGGCGGTATTGTACCTTGAGGTGTAGTCCTCTTTAATTTTTATTCTTGTTTACAAGTAAAATTTATTTCCGTGTTAGTCTACAGATAGATGAAAAAACAACTATTATTCTTGCATTATTATTCTTCTTTCCCCAGTTTTATTCCGTTTTAAGTTTACATCTAAAGTTTTATTGTTTTGAGTTTATATATATATATACAGGGTGATGCATAAATGTGTTTCACAAATAGCAGGGTGTATTCTTGAAAAAAAAGACCATATAAATATAGGTCGAGAAACCCGTAGGTTTCGAGTTATAACGCGACAGAAAAATGAAGCTCGAAGATTTTTTACATTTTATGCAGATACACAGTGTGATACATTTGCTTCATTGAAGTAAATGTTCGAAATTCTTTCCTACTTCTTGAATGCATGCCTCAGCACGTCGCAAAATAGGATAGAGGAGAGGTAGTTAAAAGGGGAAAATGAGTGAGTATGAACAAGTGAGGGAATGGTGGTTAGAGGTAGTTTACGATGAGAGAGAGAGAGTTACAAGGAAAAGAAGTACCTCAAAAGGCCTTGCGGCCCATACCGAGGAGGTACCAATGGCAACGGGTGCCAGGGAAAAATTCCTACACTCAAATAGTGTGCAAGATTCTGTCTAACCTTTTCTTGAACTGATCCACAGAGGAACTATTCACAACTTCTGAAGGTAACCTGTTCCACGTCACAGATCTTATACGTAAGTAATTCCCACACTACTAGTGCTAAACCGTTTCAAAATCCAACTCCAACCATTGTTGCGAGTTGAGTTATCATTTAAACTAAACATGCTTCTAAAATCGACATCGTTGAACCAGTGTAACAGCTTGAAACCTCGATGAGTTGACCGCGCAGCCTCCGAGTTTCCAGCGAAAACAAATTCAGGGCGCGTGAGAGAGAGAGAGAGAGAGGAGAGGGAGAGGGAGAGGGAGAGGGAGGGAGGGAGAGATCGGCTTAAGCCGACGAATACTTCGAATTCGAACATTTACTCCAATGAAGCAAGCAAAGTATTCACTGTGTATTTGCATAAAATGTAAAAAATTTCGAGCTTCATTTTCTGTCGCGTATTATAACTCGAAACCACGTTTTTCTCGACCTTATTTATATGGTCTTTTCTCTACTTTTGTTCAAGAATACACCCTGCGATTTATGAAACCATTTATGCATCATCCTGTATATATATACACAGTATATATATATATATTATATAAAACAATTATTACCTCTACTTATGTCTTAGTAATTTTAATTAATGTACTTTACCCTAAGAAATTACTAATTGGTAATATTATGTTTTGCTTTGGATATTTTTTTTTCGTGACTAATGAATCTTTAAAGAAATATTAATTTTTTTATGCTCTCTCGTAGATTTATTTTTCTAGGTGAACTTTTTTCCGAAAGTTTACAGTTGGTGGAACAATTTCGATGAAGAAATAAATTCTGCGGAAAATAAGGAAAAAAATTCAAAATTCGACAAAAATTCGTAATTGGTTGAGAAAATATTGTAACCAATAAAATAATAATAATTGCAATGACAAGGCATTCACCAATAAATAAATAAAAAAAATTTAACCAAACCCTTTGGAACGATAATAAACTCCGGCACTTATATTTTTATTGGACTGAACATCTTCCCCATCGTTATAAATTTTTTTTCTGCATTTTCAAAATTTTAGTATGCCTCGTCCCAATAAATTTTATTTCTTCGGCGTACTTATTTCCACAATTTTACAACTTTTCCTTTTTTATATATTGTTTTATTCGTGGATATTATTTCTTTTTTAAAATAGTCAAAATTACATTTGTACTCTATCTCAGGAATATCCCCTAAGAAATTATTAACCCTCTAACGCCGACTGGGTCGAATACGTACCGTTTCAAATACACGCATTTAGACTTAACCCTACAAAAATGTTCGGCGTTAAAGGGTTAAAGTCCAACTACCAAATTTAAAATTGTAGTTAGATTCATCATAAAGGAACGGATTTATTCGATATTTGTTTAAGAACTTCAATTTATTTATATTTATATATATTTGCCACGTTTTGGTGAAAAGGATGGACTGATATTGATTCATTTCTCGAAGAAAGAAACAGACTTACAGATCAATTTTATTCTTGTGAATCTCCAACCAATTCGTCCAACTTGAATCAATTTTAGAGTGAATATATCAAATCACGTCTTTCAGTGACAAGTCGAGAGAGAGAGAGAATTTTTTTCGAGATGGTGTCGATAAATTTTACTGTTCAGCGGTCAAGTTTCGAGCGTTCGTCCTTCAAAACGGTTATCTATAGGTTAGGTTAGGTTGTAGTTTTGGTTAAGTTAGGCTAGGTTAGGATAAGTTAGATTAAGTAAAATCTTGTTGGGTTTGGTTAGGTTAGATCCAGGGCTTAAAGCGTACAAAATTCTGAACGACGACGGTTCGGTGACTCGCGTGCGAACGAACAAGAAAAAATATGGATGTTGAATTAATAATAAAATGATGGATCGAAAATTGCAATTATACTACATTCGCTTTTCATTCATTTGTTTCATCAATTAAACTGAAAATGCGTGTTTTCATCCATTGTTTGCACACCATAATTCATTAATACATTGCGCATAACTCAATTATGGAAAAATAACTCCGAGCACATGGAATGCGTCCTTACGGAGCGGGAACGTAGTTTATCATCTTCACAAACCTAATTCGTCTTTGTAAGAATTTAGTCATACAACAGACAAGAATTAGAGCTTTTTAGGCTTGATTTTTTGTTGTTTTAATTCTGCTTGAAATTTGAACAGGAACGCAGTGTTCCTGCTCAGTGGGGGTCATTTAACTGAACCACCACTGCGTTACTGAGTGTTCCACTGGACTTCAAGCGCTGGTTGGATCGTATTTCTCGATCGACGTCTCGAGGAAGAATTTGGATGGTTGGTGAAAAGGTTTGCCTCTCACAAGAGCCGTCCCAAGCATTGCCATTCTGATGGATGGGTGGGTGGGAATTAAGTTCAGTGAGTTTCATCAATTTATGTAGCCATAAAAGAACAGTAATTAATTAATCTAACCTAACCTCTTTTCCTCAACGAGTCAAATAAAATAAAAAACGGTAAAGAAAAATCCTTGTATGATGCCGGAAGGACCTTCAATTTCTATAAAGAGTTAAACTAATTTTAAATTCTCCATCTTAAATTCAGTTTTAACGGGGACCTGTGATTGGATCTACATTTTGAATCCTTGAACGCTTTCGTCTATTAAAGAAATAATAAAAGTGCCACTTTTTTTTTTTTTTTGTGCAACCTCCTTTCAGTGGCACTGCAAACAAGAGTAACGGAAATATGGTGTTGAGGTTAAGGGGCCATACGAGTGCTGGGATGTGCAAACGAAAGAAAAGTGTCAAAATAAAGGAAAAAAGTATATTTATGAACGTTCATTGAAATGAACTTTGGTGTGTGTAAATGAAGTATGGAAAAAAAATGAATGTGATTTACACATTTTTTACGAAATAGTTCACATTTAAGAAAGATTTCAACTTTAAATGAAAATAACCTTTATTTCATTTACTTCATATATATATATATATATATATATATAGGATGAGTCAAAAGTCTGGAAACATAGGAACTATAATTTTCAATGTAAATATACTGTATATGTATATTTGCATTTGAAAAACATAGTTGCCATGTTTCCAGACTTTTGACTCACCCTGTATATATATGTGTTGTGTATATATATATATATATAATACAAAATTTCAAACAAAGCCAGGAGAACGGAGGATAAAGAAAATATTTTTATTAAATTTTAAAATTGGAATTCCTACATTCCTCTCTACACCTTCCATTCACAGAATTCTCGATTAAAATCATAAATACAGCCTATTGTTTCCATTATAGAAGATATATATACATATATATATACTGTGTGTATATATATATATTATACTGTGTATATATATATAAAACCTTGATGATTTATCTTGTTTAATTAATCGAAAAAGGTATTTTGATTCTTTTATTACGAATGTAGACGTGAAGATTTTGAGATTTAATTGATTCATTATGTAGTGTTTTGAATTTTTGTTTCTTTTCATGTTAAATCCAGCTTTATGGACGCACGAATAGATAGATAAATAGATAGACAGATAGATAAGTAGAAAGCGGGAAAAATACCGGGAGTGCTCGTGAAAAAATATCAGCTTTTTCATGCCCGGATTATTTTGATATCTGGTTCCTGGTTGTTGGTTGTCATTGGTTGGTTGTCATTGATGTGAAGAGGCGATCAATAGATGCGTGTTAAAGGATCTTTTAATTGATGGTACACTAGGGTAGGAGGGTATATGCGAGTATGTCAGTGACGAGTGTCGGGAACTGCAGGAGGTATAGGGTTGACGTAATGAATGGTTATCTCCCCTCAACGCTAAATTAATCTCTCTCTCTCTCTCTCTCTCTCCTTTGTTGTAAGCTGTTTTAGATCATTGTTTTTCGCATTTTATTTTGTGTTTGCTTTATTGTTTTTAATTTTCTTCCTTGTTTTCTTTCTTGTTTTTGTTTTGTTTTGTGGAATGGTAAGGAATTTATCTTTCACCCTTATTGCAGAACTTTATAAAATAGATTAAACGCCTTTACCCTAGATTTAAAGATTAGCCCTTAGAATCACTTATTGCGTTTCCTGTTATATATATGTGTGTGTGTGTGTGTGTAAGACTAGACAACGAGTGCACGGAGAGTTATACTATATCAGTATATCAATGACCTTCAAATCGGATTTGTAACTTTGCACCTAAAAAATCTTTTAAATGCACCGAGATTGATATATTTATTTTTCACCCCGCCAAATCCTGCAAACTTTATACCAAGACGTACTTTCTACTTTTCTTTATCCTTCTGCATATATATACAGGGTGGGCCAAAAGTAAGAAAGAGCGTTTGAAGGGAAATGCTTTCGTGTTGCGGTTGCACCCGTTACATATACGATATTCAGAAGACGATTTATTTATAGGATGTAATCACATTCACAGACCTATCAGCTAGGCCTAAATGAATTATTGTTCACCATGATTGAAAGGTCACAGCTGTCTACGTCTGAAAGAATTCAGGTTCTAAGTGGTATATCATTTACCAGAATGCGGCTGAAGTTGTTCGTCAGTACCAGAAGAATTACGGCCAGACTCTTCCAACAGGAAAAGGCATTCTAAACCTTGTATGGACGAAACCGGAAGTGTCCACAATGCATCCAAATGGACAACCAAGATCTGCTACAACTGATGAGAACAAAACGCATTCTTGCTGTTTTCCAAACAAGTTCAAGAAGAGTTTGTCTGCAGCTGACAAACTGTCATATATAATGTGTGTATATATATAATATATATATATATATGTGTGTATATATATATATATATATATATATATATTGTATATAAATATATATTCAGGAAGGAGGGGCCAAGGGCAAATGCCCGCAAAGGCGCCCCTCCCATAGAAGAAGAAGAAGAAGAAGAGCCAAAATCAAGGTCCGGGGTTTTCGAGATGTCTAGACACCCTGCGTTTGAAAGATGGGAGGTCATAGACAGGAGGAAAGATGGATTGAGGAAGATTGTTCCAGAGTTGACCGGTGGATTAGATGAAAGACTAAAAATACCGATTAACCCCGATTAACCCTTGCATTAGATAGTTGGACAGAATAGGAATGAGAATGTGTAGAAAGTCTGGTACTGCGTGCTTTCCTTAAAGGAGGAGGCATGCAGTTAGAGTTCAGAAGAGCAATGTCCATTATTGTAGCGATAGTAGAGAGAGAGAGAGAGAGAGAGATTAAAGACAATCAGTAAGAGGCGGGGAATTGATGAGACAAAAAGCCTTTGATTCCACCCAGTCAAGTAGGGGTTGTGTGGGTTGAACCACCCCACACATAAGAAGCATACTTCGTACAGGGGCGAACAACAAGACCCCTGTACAGAAACAGCGACTGAGTGGGGATGAAGAAACCGCGGAGGCGGTACAGCACACCTAACCTCTTGGAAGCTGTTTTACAAAGAGAGTATGTGATATTTCCAGGTAGAAAGATCAGAGGCCAGGTTTCCCATAGCCGCCCCACGCGAATCATGAAGTGACTGCTGTGAGGGACGCTTTGGGAAGCAAGTAGAGAAGTGAAGAGTGGAATCATCGGCATAGGAGTGAATAGGACAGGAAGTGCGAATTAGAAGATCATTAATAAATAAAAGGAAAAGAATGGGTGACAGGACAGAACCCTGAGGAACACCACTGTTAATAGCTTTAGGAGAAGAACAGTGGACATCTACAACTGTAGCTATAGATCGGCCGGAAAGGAAATTAGAGATGAAGGTACAGATAGAAGGATAGAAACGGAAGGAGGGCAGTTTCGAAATTAAAGATTTGTGCCAGACTCTATCAAAAGCTTTCGATATGTCTAGCGCAATAGCAAAAGTTTCACAGAAATCCCGAAAGGAGGATAAGAAACTATGCAAGGAGATCGCCAGTAGAGCGTCCCTTGCGGAATCCATACTGACGATCTGAAAGAAGATTGCGAGAAGAAAGGTGTTTAAGAATCTTCCTATTAAGGATAGATTCAAAAACTTTGGAAAGGAAAGAAATCAAAGCAGTTGGACGATAGTTGGAGGGTTGAGAGCGGTCACCCTTCTTTGGGACAAGCTGAATGAAAGCGAACTTCGAGCAGGAAGGAAAAGTACCAGATGAGAGACAAAGACGAAAGAATTTGCCTCAGGCAGGGTGTCAGCACAGAAGCACAGTTCTAAAGCACAACAGGAGGAACACCATCAGGACCATATGCCTTCCTAGAGTTGAGCCCAGATAGGGCACAAAAAACATCTTTAGAAGAGATTCTAATTTCTGACATAATAAAGTCAGAGGGGGGAGGAGATGGAGGAACAGCACCGGAATCGTCCAGGGTTGAAGTGTAAGCGAAAGTTTGAGCGAAGAGTTCAGCTTTGTCAGGAGAAGAGACGGCAACTGTGCCGTCAGAATGGAAAAGAGGAGGGAAAGAAGAGGAAGTAAAGTTGTTGAAGAGGTTCTTAGCTAGATACCAGAAAGAGCGAGAAGAATTAGAATTGGATAGATTTTCACATTTTTGTCGGATGAAGGAATTTTTTGGCGAGTCGAAGAACAGATTTTGCACGATTCCGGGCAGAAATATAAGCTGAGTGAGAGTCAGGAGTTGGATGGCGACGTTACCTTCTGAAAGCCTCCTCTCTGTTGCGGATAGCATTAGAACAAGTAAAGTTAAACCAAGTTTCTTTTGCACTAGTAGTAGGAATAGAATATGGAATGTACGCCTCCATGCCAGAGAGAATCACCCGTGATGCTCTCTGCATACCCCAAAGGGCAGTAATATGTGTGTGTGTGTGTGTGTGTGTGTGAAAAGAAAGGTCAATACAACAGCAAACATTTTACATTAGAAGGTACGAAAGTAGGTTGGTTGGTTGGTTGGTTAGTTAGAAGAGCTGCAATTTGTAAGATGAACTATTGTTAATGGAGGGTTTGTTTCTATAGATGTACAAAGATTCTAAAATTCGGAGTTCTGTAAGGTTATTGGTTCTTGTTAAAATTTCGAACTGAGTTTTGTGAAGGGGATGGTTGTTTTCATTACTATGGTTTCTAAGCAGATTGTAGTGGGCTATTGAGGGGACGGTTGGTACGGACTGATAAGCCCAAATGTTGAGAAAGGCGTACCTCCAGTTGGAGTTGAGTACTGCCGATATACGCAGCCTTACAGCTGTCGCACGTGTATTTATAAACAACATTGGGGGCATACAGTTTTGGGGAATTTAACTTTGAACTTTAAAAAATATGGTAATTTAAGTCGGTTAACGAGAGTGAATCTAAAATTTATTTAGGCATAACTAGACTTAAGCATAAAAAGGTAATTTAATATATCTGGTTTCTTTTTGTACTGTTGTTATGGGGAGTTTAGTATTAAAAATGTTATTTAAAAATTTCTTTAATTGGTTGTCAAAAAGATTAGAAGGTTAGTAATTATTAATAAAGTACTGTCTTAAAAATTTAAAGTTTTCGTTTAATGAAAAGTAATCTGAACAAATTCGGTAACTTCAAGTTAATAATGTTAGTATAGCGCTAATCTTATATTTATAAAACATACAACTTAAATTTAAGTTAATAGCTTTGAGATATACAGGGTGTCCCGTAAGTCTGGACCCATAGGGAAAAATAATAAAATTACAAAATAGTCCAAAAATTTATTACATAATCTGTTCAAAGTGTCCGCCGTTGTGTCGCACACATAGTTGAAGACGCAATCTCCACTGCGACAGCACTTTCTGAATCACAGTCGCAGAAATTTCTTGACACGCCTCCACAATGCGTGCTTTAAGGTGGAAAATGTTTTGAAGTTTGACCTCATACACTTTGGCTTTCAAGTGGCCCCACAAATAAAAATCATAATAAAAAATAATAAAAAAATATTATTATTATTATTTTATATATTATTAACATAATAAAAAAATATATTATAAATCCCTATGGGTCCAGACTTACGGGACACCCTGTATATATATATATATGTATGTATGTGTGTGTGTGTGTCATTGTACACTTGCAGTGAGAGTGCAGGTGTGCAAAGACTTCACCTGAGCGTTTTATTACACATTAATATTCTAAATACGTGAGATTTTATGAGATTTTCGAATTTTATTTTATTTTAAAAAATAAAATGCGTGTTTCTCGTAGGTCCACCATATATATTAATATATATATTATATATATATGTACATTCAACTGCAAAGAACACGTCTCGTCTTGCGCGGAATATCTCCTATACAAGCGTCGTTCTTTACGTTATATATATATGTATATATGTACAGGGTGGGCGGAAAGTAGCTCCCTATTTTGGATTGGTAAAAAAATACGTATATTATCCATTTATTTCAGAAGAAATAATATGAAAAGGTAGGCATACATGGTAGGTTTTCTCTAAGATTCAATGTGGGCTCCAACTCTTTCCACCAGCTTCTGGAGCCGCCCAGGAATGGCGTCCACTGACTTTAGCAGGAACTCCGGCGGGATGGAGGACATGACTTCCCGAATTCGGTCCTCCAGTTCTTCCAATGTCCTCGGTTTGGTGCGGTAGACTTCTTCCTTTACCCACCCCCAAAGAAAGAAGTCGCACGGTGTCAAGTCGGGGCTCCTGGCTGGCCATTGATGTGGACCACGACGACCCATCCAACGCCCAGGGAAGTGGGCATCCAGCCACTCACGGACAACAAGAGCGAAGTGCGGAGGGGCGCCATCTTGCATAAATATCAGATCGTCGATGTTCTCCCATGTGCTGACAACCGGCCAGACCTCGTTTCGCAACATAGCAAGGTACCGCTCAGCATTCATGGTGTTGCGCAGAAGGAACGGGCCCACAACCTGATCTGAGGTCATACCACACCACACCGTTACACTGAACCGATTCTGCCGTTTTTCAGCGGTAACCATGGGATCCTCTCCTGCCCAGTAGTGGCAATTGTGGCGGTTGACAAAGCCTCCGACGTGGAACACCGCCTCGTCGCTCCAGAGGATGTTGCGGAAGAGATGGGGCCAGTCTTCATGCCAAGCCAGCATGATTTCCCCGAACTCCATGCGAATGTCGCAGTCCTCGTCCGAGAGAGATTGGCAGTAATGCGGCTTCCACGCGCGCCAGTTCAGCTCCTTCTTCAGCACAGTTCGCACTGAGTAGCGGGAGAGTCCACTTTCCGAGCTGCCTGGCGAGTTGACTTTCGTGGACTCCGTGAAACATTTCCTGAACTGCCTGCACCGTCTCCTGGGCCCTGGATGTCGAAGGGCGACCACATCTTCGAACATCTGCCACAGACCCCGTGGTCATGAGCTTCGAGTGGCAGTTCTTGATTGTTTTCGGGTCCACTTGGGCACGTGGTCCGTGAATGGCCCGCCACCATCTTTGAACTCGAACGACAGATTGCCAAACTTCGTACCGTGCCGCCAACTGGGCACGCTCCTGCAGTGTTAAACGCTCAGCCATGTTACCCTTCAATCTGAAATGAAAAAAAAAATGAACGTTACAATTGTACCACTTTAGAGAACACAAAGAGAACACTTTAGAGAAAAAAGATTACCGTTACAATTGTACCACTTTAGAGAACACACCGTAATAATATAACAATACAATCACAATTTATACATAATTTATATGTAATTTAAATTAGGGAGCTACTTTCCGCCCACCCTGTATATATATATATGTATATATATATATATATATATATATATATATATATATATATATATGTATGTATGTATGTATGTATATATATAATATATATTATATATATATATATATATATATATTATATATTGTGTGTGTGCGCGCGCGCGCGCGCATGGGAACTGGATATAAGTGAGGTCGAGTGTGTGATATTTCACTAATGAAATAGTCATTTTTTGTGAGGTAACACCTTTGTTACCTCGGGATATTAAAAACTTTATACAAAATTCTACAAGTACTCTTATTGTTGGAAAAAATACACGTTGGTCCTGATTAAGTTAAATTACACCAAGTTAGATTAGTTGAAGTTTAGTTAGTTTAGGCTAAAGTGCCGGGTATCTCACTATTTAATGACTTAACAGAAACTACCCTTCGAGCCCTCAATTGAGCTCCAAACACTTATGACGTCCTCCTAGCTTCGATGACATTGATGTTAGGATAGATTAAATTAGGTTTGATTAATTATTTTTTTAGATTTATGGATTTAATAATAATAAAGAAGTCGGTACCTCGCTGAAGCGGAGGTGTGTGTGTGTGTGTGTGTGTGTGGTGGTGTGTGTGTGTGTGACCAATAAATAACAAGCGATTCTTACAAAATTTCTTCTTACTCCATTTGTAAATGAAATTCTTAGCAATAGCTAAGAATAGCTAAAAATAGCAAAGAAGCAATAACTTTCGATTTACAGAATTGCATAAACCTCTTGTGTATCTGTTAACGTTGATCCGGAATAAGGTCACCTGTTAGATGGAGTTCCAGTCCAGAAAAGTAAACGTCTGGCAAACATTTGATGAGTCGAATATATATATATATGTAGATAGATAGTTTCTCCTGTCACTGTCCTCCTCAGTTTATCTTTTTCCGTGTCTCATCTACCCTGTGAGCAGTCCAGCATGCTTTCAAACACGCACTTCTCTCACGATTCACTATTCCTCACTACATATACAATACATGCATCTTGCATGCTACACTATCTTTTCAAAATTTAAAAAGAAAAAAAAGGCATCGACCTCACGAACCTTGGAGTCACCTGAGGAGGAGACCATAAATGTTTCCACTTCTGGCTCCTCCGCTGCCGATACCGAGAAGCAAACCCGAGCAGCGGGAGTGGTTCTACTACTGCCCATTCGAGATGTTCTGGACCTCTGCCTGATTCACTTTTCATAAACTTCTGCAACATTCGTGGCCTCTCCTCAAATTTTCAATCTGCTGAACATCACCTGTCTTCCTCTAAACCTCACCTTTTCTTACTCACTGAAACTCGGGTGTCTGGGACGGCTGACAGCAACCTCTTTTTTTTGTACCCTTCTACTTTTTCTATATTCACTTTCATTCCAAAGGTGGATGTTGCGTATGGCCTAACTTCCTCGTATTCCTGAACTTGAATCCTTTGAATTCTATACCCTCTGGCTACTGCTTACATGCTAATCTCAAACTAAATACTCGTACATCTGCGTTGTCTAGGTTTCTCCTAATTCTACTGACTATCCAAAATTCTTTGATTACCTCGCTTCTAAAGTGGAATACACTGTATTCCACTTTCCATTTGCTGAAATCTCCATTTTAGGTGACTTCAATATTCACCACCACCTTTGGCTTTCCTCCCACTTCACTGACATCCTTGGTGAACTAACTTAAATTTTTCTCTCCTAAATGACCTAGAGCAGATTGTACAGCACCTTGCTCATATCCCATCGCCTTGGAGATAGGCCCAACATTTTGGATTTATTTCTCACCTCTCATCCTCCTCCTTCCTCTGTCAAACTTTTTTCTCCATTGGGCTCCTCCGACCACAATCTTATACTGTTTCCTGTGCTATCCCTCCAGTTCGGCCTTTGAATCTTCCCAAGAGGAGACACTTTCTGGCACTTTGGCGCCGCTGATTGGGAGGCTCTTAGGCAGTACTTCTCTGATTTCCCATGGAATGATAACTGCTTCCGTGGCCGAGGCTCCTCCGGGACTATTAAGTCGCACTTCTTGTTCTATCCACTCCTATGCCGATAATTCCACTCTTCACTTCTCCACCCGTTTTACAAAATTTCTCTCTCAACAGTCATCCTATGCTTCGTGTAGGACGGCTAAGATGCACCTGACTTCTGATCTTTCCACTATCTCTGATTGGGGCAGTGAAAACCTTGTGGCTTTCAATTCCTCAAAAACTAGGTTCCTTCATCTGTGTACTCGTCACAGTCTTCCATACGACTATCCACTTATCTTTAGCGATACACAACTCCTTCCTCTTCTCTTAACATTCTTGGTGTTTCCTTTACTCGTGATCTTTCCTGGAAATATCACATACTGTATACTCTTTCTAAAACAGCTTCTAAGAGGTTAGGTGTGCTGTACCGGCTCCGTTGTTTCTTCACTCCTACTCAGTTGCTGTTTCTACACAGGGGTTTTGTCCGTCGGTGTGTAGAGTGCGCTTTTCATATGTTGGGTGGCTCAACCTACACAGCCCTACTTGACAGGATGGAATCAAAGGCTTTTCGTCTCATCAATTCCCCGCTTCTTACTGACTGTCTTCAATTTTTCTCTCATCGCCGCAATGTTGCCTCACTCGCTTCACTATCGCTATTATAACGGACACTGCTCTTCTGAACTCTCTAACTAGATGCTTCCTCCTTTAAGGAGAGTACGCAGTACCAACTTCTACACATTCTCATTCCTTTTCTGTCCAACTATCTAACGCAAAGGTTAATCGGCATTTTCAATCTTTCATCTACTGAACCGGTGAACTGTGCAACAATCTTCCTCAATCCATCTTTCCCCCTTGTCTCTGATCTTTAATCTTTCAAACGCAGACCAGGCATCTTGAAAACCTTGGACCTCGATTTTGGCACTCTTCTTCCTTTATGATAGTAGTTTTGGCGGCATTTGCTCTTGGACCCTCCTTCCTGCATTAAAAAAACACACACACACACACACACACACATATATATATATTATATATATATATATATATATATATATAATATATATATATATAGAGAGACTATGTTTGTAAGATTGTGAAATTAGTGATTTCATGAAATCCATGAAATTTTCAGTAATTTCACATGATTACCGTTTCATTCGGGGAGTGCAGGAACTTACTGGTTAGGTTAGGTTTAACGTAACCCAACCTAACCTAACAACCTAAATTTCATGAAATTCCTAAATAGTAACTTTCTAAAGTCCCTGAGTGAAACCAAACTAGGGATTTCATGAAATCACTAGTTTCACAATCTTACTGTAACATAAATATATATGGAATATTATGCATGAACACTCACAATTTTACTTAATGCAAAAATTGCCCCCAACTAGGGTTTGAACCCACTACCTCTTGAGTAGATGGTGAGGCCTCCAGCCATTACACTACGACGGGATAAAAGTTAACACAACCTGTCGTACATTTAAACAACTGTGGAAACTCAAAACGTTTTCGTGTCCAGAGGTGTTTTACGTGTTAATCCTCCCGCACTCGAGGTAATGACCAGCATTTAATTCAAGGTTATCTGGTGCAACGCCGGGGTTCCATAAATGCATAATATTCCATTTATGGTACCCTAGCGTTGCATCAAATAATTGAATGAAATGATGGTCATTACTTCGAATGGGGGGAGTTAACACGTAAAATGCCTCTGGACACGAAAGTGTTATGCGTTTCCACGGTTGTTTAGATGTATGACACGTTGTGTTAACTTTTATTTCGTAGTGTAGTGGCTAGTGCCTCTCACCTTCTATTCAAGAGGTTATATAGGTTCAAACCCTGGTGGGGCATTTGTGCATATATATATATATACACACACCTTCTATTGGGATATATTGTATACGTCATATACAGAATATATATTCTATAAATTACTTTTTATATGTTGTAAAAACAAAATGGCGTGCATACAGAGTAAGCTCGGCATGCGCCGCCTACGCAGTTAAAAGTCAAATTACAAAAAGTCAATATATTACTTCCGTGCGATGATTCCTCATTTCACGAAGGTCAAGCTTGTCGTTCCTCCTCTCGAGTTGGCCTGGTGAAGTAGTGAGTTGGTTTTTTGTACTCCACCTCACATTGCCAGGTACGCCCGAAATAATACTTCCGTATTTGTCCGTATATATATATATACTGTATATAAAATTGCAGCTATATATATGCACCTCGGTGGTGTAGTGATTAGCGTCGCTGACTACGAATCCATCGGCCCCGGGTTCGAGACCCGACGGCAGCCGGCGCGCAGCAAAACCCAGCTGTTCATCCTTCCACACAATAAAAAAGAAAATGGTTGGTAGATAAATGGGTACCGTAGGCGGCCTAGTGGTTAAGACGCTGGGCTGCTGATGGGGCGTGGTTTGGTTCCACGTTAAACTGTAGGTCTAAGGTGGCGTGAAAAGCTTGACCTTCGTCAGAATGAACAATTTGGGCGGAAGCTAACCAAAGGTTACCGCTTACCCTTTGGACATACATACCCACCGCACATCACTTTCATATATATATATATATATACACACACACACACACTTACGTGTATATATATATATACACACACACACACACACACACACACACACTTACGTGTGTATATATATATATAGATATATATATAAGTGCACATGCATAATAATGTCTGTATAATGTTCAAATAATAAAAAAAAAACGAATACGTATAAGAAAACCATTTATGGTTTAAAATATGTAAGAAATCCTTTGATGGACGAGACGCGAAGCATCCGCAGGTGATGATATATTATTTATTGACCAGTCTCTTATGAATAGAAATTTCCTTTAAACAATTTTTATATACTTTCTATGGGATATACTTTATACGTCATATACAGAATATATATTCTATAAATTACTTTTTATATGTTGTTAAAACCAAATATTACTTTCTATTCTATAATGTAAATACACAAAATAGAATTTCTTTTAATTTAACTTAGAAATACAGACTACAGCATTGAGGCTTATTAATTTTTTCGTTTTTTGTATATTTCAAATTTAATTACATATGAGACAGAGAGATCAACAAAATACTACTTAAATCTTATAAAATCGAAGAAAAATGTCCAGTATGTGCATAAAAATTGTAAGGGATTTTATATTATTTAATGTTTGGCCCCTTGGGCTAAGGGCAGGTGTCGTGGAGCTGTAGCATTTGCGCCAAAATATAACTTAGGAGCCAAAATGTGCTCGTTTTGTAACGTTTCGTTCGTGTCATGTGAGAGATCCTTTCACTTTTAGGTTAGGTTAGGTTAGAGCTGAGCTCTCGGGTAGATTTATAAAGCCTAAAATGCCTAGCGTAATCGAAAGGTACGGTTATTCCATGGCAAAACGATGGAAAACAAATACATTTGGGAACCAAACGATATAACGCAGTTTATGTAACTCTACCCAAGTCCGCTACCACGCTCCCCGTCCCTGGTAAGGTGACTGACATTACCTTATAGAAATAAACTTAAATTAGCCACTTTTAATCTCGCGAATAAAAGCTAAATTAAATTTTTTTTTTTAAATTAACAAAGTTCGATTTTAATTTTTCAAAAATGTGTTTTTTAAATAAAAGTTTTTGAAAGTTTTTTTAAATAAATTCTACGAACAAAATACGAGTTTATTCCTGACGGTCCTTATTAAATCCGTCGGTGGTCTGGATCCAGACCGCGGTTCGCCTATTGGTGGTTCCTGATCTAGAGGAGATCTAATATTTTCAACACTTTTACATTTCAATAGTTAGGAGTAAACAAATAAGAAAAAGTCTGTCATATCTAAAATATGATTGGTTATAGTAAAATATTACCGATATCTAATGTTATAATTGGACTAACACAGTAAATTACTCAATCATGATGAACTCTAGTTATTATGGTCCTATGGTATGGTCAATAAAGGTTTATGCATATACATCCCTTTCAAATTGGTATTTTACTAGGGATTTAGTTATATCAAATTTGAATACAGTTTTAGAGAACTTGATGATGATGTGTATTAAAAATTAATAAAAATAAATTACGTTTATATTCACAGGTAAAAGCTAATATGATCCAAAGATATGGGAAAAGGGAGCTATTGAAGAATAGGGTCCCCAGCCTTCTTAGTTAGGCTTATAAAGCTAACTAACGAAAAATATTACGATCTAACCTAACCAATCGTTAGGTTAACTGTACGCCCTTGACGATTGGTTAGGTTAGGTCATGATATTTTTGTTAGCCTTATAAAGCTAACTAAAGAAGGCTGGGGTCCCTATTCTTCAATAGCTCCGGGAAAAGTTCTTTACATTATTTCATTAGTAAAATATAAACCTGAAATTTCTATTACTTTTGAGTAACATTAAATTAAAAAAGGGAACGTTAATGCTTTTTTTTTAAAAAAAAAGCAAAGCTGTAAGTTAGGTTATCTCTTATCTCGGAATAGTGTATTGGTAGCGCTCGCAACTCCTACTGAGGAGGTTCCAGGTTCGAATCCTGGTAAAGACATTTTTGTTTCATACAAAAAACACGCGGCTCATATATATAATATATATATATAATAAGACTGTTTAATATATCCTAACTGCATCTTTGCTGTATATAATGCTATTAATAAAAGCGTTATACAGAATATATGTAATACTTTCTCCCTCATTTGATGTTTCGTTAATATCTTTTGATTATCCGTTAAAGAGAGAGGGATTCTGTTGGCAATTCTGAAGAGAAGTTTTTCAGTCTATAAAGGATGAATAATTACCTCTCTCTCTCTCTCTCTCTCTCTCTCTCTCTCTCTCTCTCTCTCTCTCTCTCTCTCTCTCCTCTCTCTCTCTCTCTCTCTCTCTCTCTCTCTCTTCTCTCTCTCTCATAAAAGGGATCACCCAGCGATTTAAGCCTTCAACAAAAATTATGTTGGAATAACCCTTTAATTCTGTCTGGTGGACCCCGTGGTGAGGGAGATGGGGAGGAGAGTATTGGGGGTTAAGATACTGAGCTACTAACCTGGAGATCGTGGGATCGAGTCCAGGCTCGGATTCTGATCAGACTTGGTACGTCGTGGTTCGGATTCTGATCAGACTTGGTACGTCGTGGTTCGGATTCTGATCAGACTTGGTACGTCGTGGTTCGGATTCCAAGTTAAGCGTTAGATGCAAGGTGGGGAGAGAGAACTGACCTTCGCCAGGATGAACATTTCGGTCGGAAGCGAAAACCAGTGTAACGTGTGTGTGTGTGTGTGTGTGTGTGTGTGTGTGTGTATAGTAAACCATACAGTATATGCCGATGATTCCACCCTTTACTTCTCCACCCGCTTCATAAAACGTCTTTCTCAACAGTCGCTCCATGATTCGGGTAGGACGGCTGTGGTACACTTGACCTCTGATCTTTCTATTATCTCTGACTGGGGCAAAGAAAACCTTGTGGCTTTCAATGCCTCCAAAACTAGGTTCCTTCATCTGACTACTCGTCACAGTTTTCCACACGACTATCCCCTTATCTTTAACAATACACAACTCAATCCTTCCTTCCTTTTCTCTTAACAATCTTGGCGTTTCCTTTTCTCGTGATCTTTCCTGGAAATATCACATATACTCTTTCTAAAACAGCTTCTGAGAGGTTAGGTGTGTTGTACTGGCTTCATTGTTTCTTCACCCCTACTCCGTTTCTACACATTCTCATTCCTTTTCTGTCCAACTCTCTAACATAAGGGTTAATCGATATTCTTAATCTTTGATCTACTGAACCTGTGAAGTCTGGAACAATCTTCTTCAATCCATCTTTCCCCCTGTCTATAACCTTCAATCTTTTAAACGCAGTGTCTAGGTATCTCGAAAACCTTGGACCTTGATTTTGGCTCTGTTCTTCCTCTATCGCCGTGGGGGGAGAGGGGGGGGGGTTGAGCAGTTTTGCAGGCGTTTGCCCTTGGTCTCTCCTTCCTGCATAAACCAAGCATTTTAAAAAAATTCTGTTTCTTTAGTTCAATTATTTCCAAACGTTTTGAAATAATTTTCCATCAGTGGATTTTGCGACTTAACTAATTTTACTTAATTTTAAAGTTATAGATTAAATACAAAAAATATTGGATGCCTTTAAATAGAATTATGAACGTCAACTTAAGTCAACTGCTTGACTAATAATTAATAAAACTAAAAAAACAATGAAATGTTATAATGTTTCAGACCAACAAAGTCCCTAGGATCCACTCAAGGATGATCTGCCTAACTGTGTTTGTAATTGTGTATTGCGCATGTTCTCCGTGCTGGCGGAGGGGATCTACAAGTTTACGTGGGTTCCGAACCACAAAAACCCTAATTTTACTACCTTAAACTATACCCAATCTATCAACATAGATTTAGGGAATCGGGTGGCTGGATGTATAGGGAATCAGGGTGGCTGGATATATTAGGGAATCGGGGTGGCTGGATGTAGGTAGCGGTGTCGCTCAGGGTTCAGTGTTAGGCCCAGTGCTATTCGTAATTTACATTAATGACATAGATGGAGGCTTGACCAGTAACATGTCAAAATTCGCAGACGATACTAAAATAGGTGGTAAAGTTCTTAACGTGGACGATAGAAATAGGCTCCAAGACGGATGTAAATGGGATTATGGAGTGGACGGATAAGTGGCAGATGCAATTTAACGTAGACAAATGTAAAGTTTTGCATATAGGTTCTCGTAACAATAATTACACGTACACGATGGACAATAGACAGTTAGCGAGCGTTGACGAGGAAGTAGATTTAGGTGTACGCGTATCTAAAGTCTTAAAAGTTAGGAACCAGTGCCTGGAGTCTGTGCAAAAGCTAATAAGATGTTAGGCTTCATAGCGCGTAATTTCGAATTTAAATCGAAGAATATTATATTGCCCCTTTACAAGTCCCTTGTCAGGCCTCACTTAGAGGCCGTTCAGTTTTGGTGCCTGTATTTGCGTGAGGATATTGATAGGTTGGAAAGGGTTCAGCGACGCGCCACGAAACTAATTCCGTCACTACGCAACAAGTCTTACCAAGATAGGATTAAAGAGTTAGACTTGCATTCACTCGAGACTAGGAGATTAAAGGGGGAGCTTACTGAAGTTTTCAAAATCGTTAATAAAATCGATAACGTAAATTTTGGCATTGTTCATTTTCAATAATAGCAATATTCGTAATAACGGATTTAAATTACGTGGTAGACGTTTCATTACTAACATTGCTAAAAACTTTTTTACGTTTAAAGTAATTGATAAATGGAATAATCTTCCCGCATCCGTCGTGAACTCTACCAGCATTAATATGTTTAAAAACCGTTTAGATAGGTATTTTAAAAATATTAACGTCATTTAAAATAAAACAATTAGCAACAGGAGCTCTGGGGGTGATAGTCGGAGTTTGTCTGTTGACGATCGATGCCAGTGTGTGATATGCCAGCGTTAAGTTTATATTATTAAAAAAAAATTAGACTAACATGAATTTAGATGTAGCTTGTAGCGTAAACTAACCCACTTTTCGTTATACTCTTCATACTTTTTTTTTGTTCTTTTCTCATCCTCTCTTTACTTGCATGTCTGTAGTTTGCATGGTATGAGTGGTTTTTTTTAGTTAATTTAAGACTGTTTGCATGGTTTGTAAGCGTTCTTATTTTACTTCTTTTCATCTTTCACCCCTTTCCTATTCTCTTCGACTATTTTTCCGACTTGTCGGCAGTGGCCGGCGGATGATGATGGGTGAATCTTTCTCTCTTTTTCTGAATGAGTGTTAACCCACGAATGATAGGTTTTGCTACTTACTTTACCCCTTATTCTCTTCTTTTAACCCCTACTCTCCTCTTCCTCTCGGGCTAACCTTAGAGTGGATCTTAGGGTCTTTATTAGCCTTAGTTTCTGTAGATCTGTAGAACATGTGCGTCTAATCGATTTTTAAACACATTTATAGACGTGCTACTAATTACTTTTACCGGCAAAAGTTTTTGGCAACTGCTGTCTTGAACCTTTTACTTGTCAGCTTACACCCGTTATTTCTAGTTCTACTATATTCAGAGCCGGGTTAAGATACTTCGAGGCCCCGGGACAATGAAAAATATGGCGGCCCTTTTCTATAGCTTTTTATTAACAATACATGTACAGTACATAGTACATTTACACGAATTATATGTACGGTGCTCAGGCCAAGACCAAACAGTATTAAGCAAACTTTACTTTAGGGCCTATAAAACATAAAATAAAACAAAATAAAACAGGGAATTTGTCAGTTTGTGTACTGTCATATTTAATCAAAGAAGTTTGCGAAATCTTGAATTACATCATCGAAACTCAGTTGATTGGGGAGTCCCTCAAGCATAGGAACCTGAGGCTTCAGCCTCAATACCCTCAGTGATAATCCGCCACTGACTATATATTGTGCTATTTCGAAAAAGCTCTCATTTTACGTTATCGAACCCATTCATAATTTTAGAAACCTGGATTAAATCACCCCTCAGCCTCCTAGTCTCGAGTGTAGTCAATTTTAACTCCTTAAACCTATCCTCGTACGACTCTGACCTAAGCGACGGAATCATCTTAGTTGTTCGTCTTTGCATCTAAATCGTTAATATATATGTTAATATATAAATATAAATATAAATATAAGAAAAAGCAAGGGTCCCAATACAGAACCCTGAGGAACGCTGCTCGCTACATAGCCCAAGACGACTCCACTCTATCAACGACCACCATCTGTTTCCTACCTCGCAACCACTCTTCCATCCAATTTATTACCACGCCCCTGATCCCATGAGCTTTAGTTTTTCAACGAGTCTTTTGTGCGGTATGGTGTCAAACGCTTTTTGAAAATCTAAATACACAACATCTACCGCCCGATAACTATCGTAAATTTCAACCACGCTTTGGAAAAATTCTAAAAGATTAGTTAATCAGGATTTGTTTCTCCTAAAACCGTGCTGCGTATTTCTAATCAAGTTATGCAATTCTAAGTGTTCGATTATACGATCCCTAATTAAATGAAACACGTATGAATAATACACTGCAATTTATTTGCTTCAAATATTAATATTATTTCTATGTTATTGTTAGTATTATTTTCATTTTCAATAATACAAGAGAGAGAAGTTCCTTATATTCATTTAATAATTGCGTTTGTTATTCCATACAAGTGTTTATTGTATTATAAAACGATAAAAAAACAGTGTATTTATAGCTGCGGCTCTTTCTTCCCGATCATTTTTTTTGTATGACTTAATGTGGCTCTTGAGCTGTTAAAGGTTCCCGGCCTTTCCTCTAAAGCAACTGCGTGATAATGATTTTTTTTAAGACAGTGATCTATAATGGGAGTTGGTTTGTTCGAGCTGAAATACTGTTATGTTCCTCGACTTTATATAATATTGTGTTGGCGAGATGAAACTGCCTTATACCTGAGAAACTACTACATTTAAATAAGTATGCAGTCGACGACATTAATAGGCTTTCGGAAATTTTGTGTTCAAATTGTGCAGTTTTTAATTGTTCTGTTATTTGTAAAGATTAATTGTAAGTCTATTTTAGGCTATTAAAGCACAGTTACTTCTGGTTTTTAATTTTAGGTTTAAATAACTGGATAAAATTTAACGTATTGGTTATCTTTTTGCACACTTGGTGCATCTTGAATTGGCTGGTGTATGTCTTTTAAAAATTTCCTTATTACGTTTTGGATAATTGATTTTGGAAGAGAGTTACTAATAAAAAAATTCTGTTAGAAGTTGTGTTAAATGTGTAATGAATTATATATATAATGAGCGTATATGGTAGGTTCCATTAAGGAGTGTTTTAAAATTACTGACTTTATAGATAAGAGGCGAGTGACTTCAGTAATTTGTATCTACTCCTGTGTATGTACACTGATGGCTCCTTTCTTAGACATTTGTATTTAAAATATTTATGATTTTTAATTTAATTTTAAAATTAAGTAAAATAAGTTTAGTCGTAAGAAAAATATTGATGCTGGGAAGATGTCTTGAAATGTCTAAATAATTAAACTGAAAACCGAAAGTTCAAAATTGTTTGGAGTTTGATTTCTTATATATGAAATGAAAAGGTTTATTAGCAGACTATAGTCCATATGACAATTATTATTAATACAATGACAGTTCATATACTAAGGATAGAAATATATACAATTGATTAGAAATAATACTGTAATGTCGAAGTTAAGTGGAGCTACAGACAGACGTTTTCGTACCAAAAATTCCATAGCTTAGAGGATAAATGGCAGGACTCATGGATAGCTTCGATAATCGGGTTGGTTGATTTTTTAATTCTTTGCATTAGACTGTATTGAGCACGTCTTGTTACCTCGGAAGCTCGGACATTGAGGGTAGCAAACATTGCGAAGCTGAGCATCTCGGGGTAATTTATGTAAGAGTCTAAAAGACCTGTTGTACATCAAATTTAGGGTTCTGCCAGAACCTTTTTTATAATTCACCCAGAGTTGCTGTCCGTGTATATTACTGCAGAAAGTACGAAAGAGTGTCTTTAGCTTCACTTGTACAGAATCGAAAGTTCCTTATGGTCATATTCGCTTTAGCACACAGGCTTCGAGAGTGTTTTCTTATATCCGAGTCATCACTCAAGGCGCTGGTAATAGTTTAACTCAAATACTTAAACTCTTGTACTTCCTCAATTACTTCACCATTCATTTTAAACCTTATATCAGTTGGCTGATTACAGCTTTTAGGATGAAATTGCATAACCTTAGTTTTTGTAACATTAAAAAGAATATCATGTTTCTGCGAATACACTTCGCAGACTTTTAGTAGCCGATCCGGACCTTTAACAAAGGGACTTATTAACACTATATCATCGGCATAAACTAAGTTATTTATCCTTGTGTTATCTATACAACATCCCACTGTTGTCTCATTAAGCGAAGTAATTAATCCGTCAATATACACATTAAACAACATTGGGGAGAGCAAGGAGCCTTGTCTCACCTCTGCAAGAGGAGCCAAAACACTCGGATAGTACATTGCCCCACCTAACAGTGAAAGATTGCTGGGAATACCAAAATTTCAATACATTTAATATGTACATAGGAACCTTCCGCTTCCTGGCTTCTAGTTTTGCAAATAAAATATTGTAGTTCACCGTATCATATGCCTTACTTATATCTAGGAAACAGCTATAAATAGTTGAATTACTGTCAATGTATTTAGATATTGTTTCTTTAAGTACGGGGCTCCAATAAACCTTAGCCCCCCCCTCCCCCGCCCATGGCCTAAACCATTAGAGGTACAGTAAAACTAAACATACCTTAAAAAAGAGAATTTAATCCTGCATTTAATAAGAAACAATTAAAACTTGGTGTTCCCGCCATTGGCTTCCAAGACAGCCTGAATTCGCTTTGGGTAGCTTGCCAAAAGTGACGTGAATAGATCTTGATCGTTACGCAAAGTGACGTGAATAGATCTTGATCGTTACGCAAATTTGCTAAAACAGTTTCAATGTGTTGCGTCATTGTATCCTTCGAAAATCGATTTGCTGCAGGTTCTTGAAACCAAAACACATTCAACCTTGTCCTTTATAACTGATCCAATGTGTTCACAGACGTTCAGGTCAGGAGAATTTCCTGGCCATTCTTCATTTCCAAAGAAGTCGATCTCATAGTTCCGCAACAACTATTGAGTGGCTAATGCCTTAAAGCAGGGGGCCTTATCGTGCAGAAGTGTGACCTGATCGACATCCATAACATTGTTTGGGTTTCTTAGAAAAGGAATGACATGCTGGGATAGAATAATATCACGAAAATACTGTCCATCCCAACTCTGACCATTTGGCTTCAGCACCCACATGAGCTTCTTTACAGTGAACAAAACAAACACACCAACACAGTCCGGACTTTTTAATAATTCGCAATAATGTTCATTGTCATCGATTTCATCTGGTGTTGTGGCCCACACTCGATCATTTTGGTAGTTAGGCCGATGTTACGTAAACAAAAAATTCATCGGAGACAGCTAAATGCATGAAATCATCCACATCCCAATCTTCAAGATAATGGGCAAACCACATTCTGTCAGTGATGTTAAGAGTTTTTCTTGGCTTTGGAAGTTCATGCCAATGCTTTAAACCTTGCCTATGACGGTACAGTCGAATGATCTCACCACTAACGATCTTTCCTCTCAACACTTCGATCTCTAGAAAGTTTAGCACAGCTGTTTTTCCGCTTACGCGTACCGCTTTCAATGATGTCCTTTGTTTCCTGAGAGAGTGGCAAATTTGGCGCCCAGATTTGGTTGTATCCATTTCACATTCATCCAAAGTTTTATTCCAATTTCTTTTGACGAAGTCCTCACTTCTTCGCAACTTTTTGGCAACCCATGAACGTGTTATAAAGGTGGCTTCAGCATCACGAGCTTCCCGAAATGTTATTGTTCGTATGCGATCTATCACACGTTGCCTCTCCGAATCACCATTAATTGAGAAGCCATTATATTATCACTTTATCAGCTAGAGTAATTTTAATAGCAAATAAAGAATTTTATATATTTTTATAATCACTAAAAACTATTTCGATATAAGTAAACATGTAAGCTGGAAATGGGGGGGGGGGGCTAAGGTTTTTCGGAACCCCTTACATAGATACACAGGTCAGTTGAGTGGGACCTTTTAAAGCCAAACTGATTAGATGTCCATAGAAAATCATTTAATCGGAGTAACGAGTTTTTCTAGTAGCTTCGAGAAGCAGGAAGCGACAGCAATAGGCCTGTAATTATTGCTGGACAGAATGTCTCCGTACTTATTTTTGACCAGGGGCAAGATATATACCCTCATGACCTCTGCAGGGATATAGCTATGAGCAAGCATGGCTGATAGGAGCAATGATATATGCAGACATACTATGTCATTGGCATATTTTAAGTGCTCATTCGATAAGTCATCTACCCCTGACGCAGAATCAGTCTTTAACTCTTTAATTAACCTCTTTACTTCAGAAACTGATATCAAAGTATTTTCCCTTGTTCCTCCCACAGTCGTTTCGCTGCAATCTATCTTAAGATTATCCCTACTCACACTGTTAAGAATGTTAGAATAGTGGTTTTTCCACAGCTTTGCAATTTCATCCTCCCCCACCACCCCATCGATTGTCGGAGGGAGGACATTTTTGACACCCGTTTGATTCTTAACACATTTCCAAAATTTGTTGTTATCGTTATTTATGTGAGCTTCACAGGCTTTTGATGCTCGAATGGACTCTTCTTCCTGTTTACATCGCCCTACTTCTACACATATTCATGTATATTGGTCCTAATCTGGGCCTACCATGAAAGCACCACAAATCATAGGCGTCTTTCGATTCCCTCTTCAGGGGGGCAACAAGATCATTCCATCCAGGAATAATCTTAGTATGATAGTTGTATGATTTAATCAGGGGGCTTCCTGCTTCTCTTAACAGGGATACTATCTTACTATAATACCTATCTATGAGTTTACAGTGAGAATCATTTGAGCAAGGATTACTTACGGGCAAGATGCAAAATTTCTAAATTATTAAAGAAGTGACTTGTTCTGTCTTTGTATTCTATTCGCTGTTGCATATTGACATTAGACGCGATTATTCTTACCTATCGAGTTCTTGTTAAGTCGTGTTGCGCATAAATTGGTAAAGTTAATTAATATTTCTAATGGTTTATGATCAGAAAGAAGGAAATCATGCAGAATATGAACTCTAACAATTCGATCCTTTAGATTATTACTAGTGAGACAATGATCAATCCACCTGGTGGTACCACTCATATCACTAACGTATGTAAAATTACCACTGGTTACCCCTAATACATCTACATCACTTATACTTAAATTGGCCGACTCGCACATGTTACCCAATTCTACAAAGAATTCCGAGTTCACATGCGCGTTAAAGTCCCCCATTATTATACGGTGAGAATATTTGGGGTTATCTGATAATGACTTAATTTTGTACAGCAAATCAATGTATTCATCTAGATTATTATTATTGGCGTTGTTGTATGGTAAATAGCAGTTTACAATTACAGTAATATGCAATCATTGTTCATTTGTAATTCAATGCCTAACAACCTTACATTATCGCTTGTTAAAAATTTTATATGTTTTGACAAATTTTTCCTTATTAAGAAAGCAACACCACCAAAAGGCCGGCCTACCGTACATTAATTCATCTGACAAGTCTACTGCTGATGACACATGGTAAATAAAGTCATCATGGATGGTAGAGAGGAATTTTAGCTCTTGTTTAGGGAGCCAGTGCTCCTGCAGGAGTATCGCATCTGCACTGTGTCACAGATTTTATGGACATCTACAGTTGAATTCCTCACTGACCTTACATTATACGAGACTATTTTCAACAAGTTATCCGCCATGGCTGATAGAAAATTTATTATTAGTAAGATTATTATTATACACAGTACAACTTTCAGGCATTACTGTTAGGGCGCCGATGGAGATTGTGTTTAGTTTATTAACTAACAATATACTGTGTTCACCAATGACTTCTTCCATCATGTGTCGAATATCGCTTGCCTCGTTCGAGAGCTGAATTCGCGACACAAAGAGGGTGAGATTCCCCATCGGTGGCCTCGCCGCGAAGACCGGTTGAGGGAACCTCCGGGAAGGGCGCCTGTTAACAGTGACCCACCCGTCCTCCTCCCTCGATCTCCCTCAGGCAGGGTTCGCCTGCCTAGGGGATGGGTAGCACGACCTTGGAGGGATAGGAGGCCCCTCCCCTACTCTGTGGCTTGCTGAGGGTCTGTTAGCGGTGTTTATAACCTGACGGCCGCGTGTGCCCCTCCTTCTTCGGTGGGAGAGGGGGGGAGCAGCGCACCGAGCGAGGCGTTTGGGTAATCGAACGCCTCTCCCCTGCAGTGGGAGGTAGGGAAGAGGGCAATGATGCCTCGTCTCTTGGCATTGGACAGTCCCTGTTCCTCATTGTGAAATCGGGAGCAGGGGTCCTTTCCTGACCGGGAGGGAGGTTGACCGCTTCCCCTGCATGCTGCGTTTCTACCCCATCTTCAAGGGGGGAGTTGGAGGCGGGGATTTCGTTTCCCTCGCTGCCCGCCGACGCGCTTCTTGGAGATCTGACTTGCTGAACTACTACTGAGTAACTGGGCTTTGGGAGGAGCGTCTCTTTCAACGCATCTAACTCTGACCGGAATTGTTCTAGCGAAATCGCATTTTTCTGATTTGACACCACGTGTTGGTGTTTTAGTTCAACTACCGACTTTTGTACCCCATTGTACTGTTTGAGGAGCACCGAGACGTCTACGTCACCCATAGAGATTACCGGTATTCTATGGAAATTAGTAACGTAGAAGGTAATATTGTTCTCATTATCCCGGAGGGTCAACACTTTATTTATAATGTCTTTTAGGGTATTCTTGTTTCTAGAAGTACCTCTACGAGTTGGGAGGGTAGCACTGAACAGGGTGTTTAACTGTACCCTCGCATGTTCTATTTCTTCTGAATCATAAAATCATGGTGTATATATATATATATATATGAAAATTATTTCACGAAAGTAACACGTGAAAAATATTTACGATGAATAAAACCACGAAGGAAAGGAAATCAAAAGGTGCTCAAGCGCTTTCGTCTAATGACATCCTCAGGAACACTGAAGTACATAAAAGGTTACGACCTATATATAGGTTACAGAAAGAAAAAAAAATAAATAACATAATACACAAAAATATATATATATATATATATATATATATATATAAATATATATATATATATATATATATATACACATACATATCTACACATACATACATATCTACACACATACATATATATATATATATAATATATATATATATATATATATATATATATATATGCAATAAACGGAGAAGTAAAATTAAAATTAAAAATTAGAGGATTAACAAAGAGGCATACAGATTTGTAAGGAAAAATATCGATTTTAGCACAAGATCAAATGAATTATAAAAATACAAATTTATACTGGAAATTTCCAGTATACATTTGTATTTTTATAATTCATTTGATCTTGTGCTAAAAATCGATATTTTTCCTTACAAATCTGTATGCCTCTTTGTTAATCTTTTAATTTTTATTTTTACTTCTCCGTTTATTGCATATATATATATATATATATATATTATATATATATATATATATATATATGTATGTGTGTGTGTGTGTGTGTAGATATGTATATATATATATATATATATATTTGTGTATGTATGTTATTTATTTTTTTTTTCTTTCTGTAACCTATATATAGGCCGTAACCTTTTATGTACTTCAGTGTTCCTGAGGATGTCATTAGACGAAAGCGCTTGAGCACCTTTTTGTGTTTCCTTTCCTTCGTGGTTTTATTCATCATATATATATATATATCATATATTATATATATGATGAATAAAACCACGAAGGAAAGGAAAACAGAATGGTGCTCAAGCGCTTTCGTCTAATGACATCCTCAGGAACATGTGTTCCTGAGGATGTCATTAGACGAAAGCGCTTGAGCACCATTCTGTGTTTCCTTTCCTTCGTGGTTTTATCATCATAATTATTTTTCACGTGTTACTTTCGTGAAATAATTTTCATATATATATATATACACATATATATTATATATATATATATATATATATATATATATATATATATATATATATAATTATGAATTTCACACTCAAACACGTGAAATAATCAAATGAATGAATGATGCAAACCTACCATATATATATATAATATATATATATATATGTAAAAAAGTGAACAATGAACAATTCCTACACCATCATTATATGAATTCATTGTCCATTTTTACATAAGAAACCAAAAATCACATAAGCAAGTTTTGGATAGAATTCGATTTGTAATAATGACTTATGCACTATGACGTCATAAAATAACTTTATTCTCTACGTTTCCCACTCTGTCTCTAATTGTTCTTGTAAATCTTCCTAATAATGATTTGTACTTTACGTAAAAATTCAATAACTATGACGTCACATTTTCCCTTCATCATATATCTAGTATCCAATGTATGAAAATTCTTTAACATCATGCTAAGGACGAAACACTCTATAGAAGTCATTATTTATATGTTATGAGTATAAACATTATATTCAACCATACTCATTCTTACATTCATGTTCTTTCTCGACCGCTATCCTTTATTAATTTTATTACTTATTCATTCATCTACCTATTGTCTACTTATGCCCTATCAACTTATCAGTCTATGTTTATCGTGTCAATCATGAAATGCAAAACTTTCGCAGTTCGTTCGAGAACGCGAAAAAACGTTCCTATTATTTTTTTTATTTTTAATTATATGACCTCCCGAGTTGAACTAAAAAATGCTGAGTTAAGAAGTTATAAAATTCCACTCACGACGACAGAATCGAGCGCCTCAAAGATAAAAATACCTCCGTTCGCTCTGATTTCAAATTTATAACATTTATAACATATTATGTTATATCATGTGTGTCATGTCTTATGTACTTGTGTGTACTAATAACCATCTAGTATAACCATATATAAATATAAAAAACACTGTAATTAATAATAACTTGTAATGTACTTCAGTGAAACTGTAATTAAATGTAATGATTTAATTTATCATGTAAGAATGTACTTCAAAATGGAAGTGTAATTAAACAACAAGTGAATATGAATTAATTGGTAATTGTAATCGTAATTGTAATGAACCAAAATTAATACGTACTCAGTCATGTACTAAATTTGTACTTGTGTACTATTACGAAATGATATCGCCTCCATAAATATAGACTCGGCGAAAAAATACAAATTAGTTTTTGTTATTTTATTTTTTAATTTGAAATTTGCAATCTTTTAAAACAGCTGATCATGTGTTTAAAAAGGGGGGAAATTTAACCTTCAACTGTCCTCCCCCAAAAATTTAGGTTATATTATACGTATATTTGTAAAAATACACCACTTCATTTGCCACTTCATTTAAGGCACTTCTCCATTAGACTTCATATTAGCACCTCATTAGGAGGGGGCAGAGGCCCCTTGCCTTCTTAATATTTTTAGATTCCGGCCTGAGCCATGGTCGAAAGAGGTCGAACCTCTACCCTGGTAAATTCAGAGAACTAACTGTACATTTTTAGAAGTACACTAAATGTAAGAGAACGTTTTTATCTTTTCCTTCGAGCCGTGCTCTCTTCAGAACTTAGTCAAGTCGACAAGTTATAAAAGAAAAGTCGATAATTTTAGTATAGAGAAAGGATCAGAGAATTATAAAAAGAGAAGAATTAATAAGCGAGAAAGAGACAACCAAGCACCATAGAAGATATGGCATAACAGCCTGGCGAGTCTGTAGCCAAGGGTTTAACAGAATGGCGACCCACCATTAAGGCGACCGAAAAGAATTATAGAAAAGTATAAAGAAGAAACATCCGTTGCTTGCCTCCTAACTAGAACCCCCGTCGATTCCGAACCGACTCAGGGCCATAAAGGGGGGGGTTAACATATATATATATACATATGGTGATGTAGTGGTTAGCATCACTGACTACGAATCCATCGGCCCATCGTCTTAACCACTAGGCTACCCAAGGTACACATTTAGGATATCTATCAACCAATTTTTCTTTTTTATTGTGTGGAACGATGAACAGCTGGGTTTTGATGCGCGCAGCCTGCCGTCACCGGGTCTCGATCCCGGGGCCGATGGATTCGTAGTCATCACTGCTAGCCACTACACCACCGATGCGCATTAAATATATATGTAAAGTTAAAAAATACAAAATATTTTTAGGTTTGAAATATGTTCTCAAGATACACGTTTTGTTTTGCTGATGATGTTTACCAGTTTAAAGTAATTATAAACATGCGTGGACATGTTTAGCAGTTAAATGTTTTACTGATGTTTTAACTCTGACTCTTAACGATAAAAGTTGAGCTGCTTGGCGTTTAAGACAAATTAATGAGGCCTTAAAAGAATGTATGCAAAGTAGTTTTGAATGTATAATTTTGGTAAAAAGTTCGCACAAGAAATAAAAATTTCTAAAAAGCAAAAAATTACTAATTATTAATGACTGGGATTTGCTCTTGTAATTTTATTACTATCACCAAAAAGTATAAATATTCAAAACAAAAACAAAGTATTACGAATTAGTAATATTTATGCTTATAGGAATTTTATTTCTAGCCGAACTTTTTTCCGAAACTGTGCATCACGTAGTAAGATTTACTTTACGTATGCAAAAATACATTATCTTGTTATTGCGAATAAAAAATATTTTAAAAGTTAGAGGTGTGTGCAGATTGATTGCGGCCTATGTTATAGTTAGTTATTTAATACAGGGTGTTCCAAAATTCCCAATCTATTTCTTGTTTACTCCTTACAAGAAGTAGACTGGGACTTTTGGGACATCCTGTAGTAGAAAGTACTGTCGGAGTTTCCTTTCTGGAAATGAATAGTAATCTGTACCCCTTTTGGTCATAAATGAAATTATTTCGAGAAAGAGTTTTGAAATCTAGTTTGTCTGCGCATGCGCGCTGCTCTCGCTTACGTCGGTTCAAATTTGTTAGCTTACATAGAGAGATGAAATAATTGCTTTTTAGAAATTAATTTAAGGTAGGTTGATTACGAGCTACATTACGGTTAGTAATCTAATGGTACAGAGTGTTCCCGTTTTTACACAAACAGAACTGAATAGATTAAATCTAAAATGACAAATAGATCTTGTACAGTACTTTCGTTACTTATGAACTTAGGTTCGAATAAATATATGAAAATAAGTTTGCTTAAGTTTGAACATAAGTGATAGGATATATTTTAAGTATTGTAATATAAACTTTTTTGGATACTTCTTAAAAAATTTATTCCTAAAATAACTTTACTGGTTTATATAAATTTATTTTGGAGCTATTAAAGAATAGGGATCCCAGCCTTCTTAGTTAGGCTTATAAGGCAACTAACGAAAATATCATGGCCTAACCAATCGTCAAGGGCGTACAGTTAACCTAACGATTGGTAGGTTAGGTCGTGATATTTTCGTTAGTTAGACTTATAAACTAACTAAAGAAGGTGGGTCCCTATTCTTCAATAGCTCCTTTATTTTAGATCACCCGAAGATCAGGGACCCCATGTATTTTTGTTTTTGCTTTACAGTACCAAATATTGTAATAAGTTAAATTGAATGCCCGGTTAAGTCAACTGTACGCCCTTGACGACTGGTTAAGTCGTGATATTTTCGTTAGTTTTAACGAAAATATCATTTGATAATTGAGCCTGGGGGCCCTGATCTTCGGGTGATCCTTTATTTTTTTTTAAATATCCACGTATGTTATATAGTATATAAAATAAAAATTTAAAAAAATATATAAAATATATATAAACACCTTATGATGTCACGGCTGTTAAATAACGCGCCTAACGGGAACAATTGTGGGACGCAACAAGCCAACCATAATTGGTTGTCGGAAGGTTGGGTACGCGTGAGACCATCTTAAAATAAAACATTTTTCCACGCTTAAATGGTACTTAACGCAACCGCGTTAACCAACAAGATTCAACGCACGTGTGTAAATACAAACAGGGTGTCCCATAAGTCCGGTCTCATAAGAAAAATTATTTTAAATTAAATACAATAGAACTAAAACAAATGTTCAAATTGATGTCTTATTCTGGGACCTTTTTTTTTCTGTTACAGGTAGAATAACACGCAATGTCTAATATGGAAGTGGGTTAAACTCCTGAGGAAAAGGCCTCCGCCTTTCCTCAGGAGTGTAACTCGTTTCCATATTAGCCATACCATTGCGTGTTATTCTACTTGCGACAAAAAAAAAAGAGGTCCCCAAAAAAGACATCAATTTGAACATTTTAGTTCTAATGTATTACTTTTGTAAATTTTAATTTAAAATAAATTTTCTTATGAGACCGGACTTATGGGACACCCTGTATAAATAAATTTCCGCACACTTTTCTGCTTTAATTCTTTTCTTTTGTTTCTCTGTTATCTTTTTTTACTTTATTATTCTCTCTCTCTCTCTCTCTACTCTCTCTCGCTCTCTCGCTGCTCTCTCTCGCGCTCTCTCTAAAAACTGTTTCGTCTGTATAAAAGCGTAAAAGTTGGTAAATTCTCTCTTAATTTTTTTTTTTTCCCACTACGTTTAATTAAAATTCATGTTTTTGTTTTTTTTATTTTGTCATAAAAACGAGAGAGAGCCACTTACTCTCCTTTTAGGGATAACTTGTAACGTAAGTGGATTTCATTTTGATGATTGCTTCACTCATCGATAGATACTATCGATAGACACTATCAATTAATATACTCGTCACTATGAAAAAAATGTTTTTTTTAAGTCTTTGTATTTATTGCTAAAATTACACTTTGTATAGATATTTTATGTATTTAAATACAAAAAAGTTTTTTAAAGACGAAGTATTTTATCGTGTTTAAAAATATATAAAAAAAAACTTTTTTGAAAGTATTTTGTATTTCTTTTAATAAAAAAAACAAAAATGTTTGAGCATTTATCCATATTTAAATTGCAAAATAACTTTACTTCTGTATTTTTAGTGAACTTAATGCATTATAAAGAGTATATCATACAGAAAAATTCGACTTTGTGGATTTAAAACGCTTGAAATAGTCTTTTTAAAGGTATTTATATCTGAAAATGTGATTTGATTTACTGAAAACGATTTGCATTCAGACCCGGAATGGTTCATTGGCTTTACACCCTCGCATTACGTCAGTTACTGAAAGCAGACCACTCCTTTACCCGTTCTGAGCATCATCAAAGTTTGAGCTATACGTAAAGCAAACTAAAGAAAACCAGGAAATTATTATTATTATTATTACTATTACTATTAGTCGTTCAGAAGATAGTACAGAAAGAATGAGTCTAATTTTCAGTATAAAAGAAAGCATTTTAAGGACTACATCTTCCGAACTGTCAAAGATGAAACGATTAGAGTTGCCTTTCATGGCAATAATTATTTATATTATAGACAATTTCTATACGTACGTTCATCAATTTATCTTCATTACTTCGGATTTATTAGTGAAATAATAATTTAATAGTATACATTCGTTAATACTGATTTGCATAAACTTAAATGAAATAAAGAAACTTATTTTAAAGAAAATGATAATTTTAATATGAAATTCATTTCACTTCATTTCACTAATAATGATGATGATGATATACTTCTCATGAAATCTTTCCGTTTTGTGGGGACAATCAAACTAACTCCAATCTTTCAAACGCAGTGTCTCTAAGCATCTAAAAAACTCTGGACCTTGATTTCGGTTCGCTCCTTCTCATTCTATAAAGGGTGGGGGCGTTTTTGCGGGCGTTCGTATGAAACGAAAATAACCCTACCAAGATTCGAACGCGGGATCATCTGAGTAAGAGGCACGTTTTCTCAATCACTTAAATATACAACAGGTTGTGTTCACTTACAACTCGTCGTAATGTGATGGTAGCTCTCGCGACTCTTACTGAGGAGGTCCTGGATTCAAATCATGATGGGGGCATTTAGTTTAATAAAAATGGAAATGAAAAATGTGAACCTCAATTGAAGTAAACAAGTTTTACTACAAATTTAATTTCACACACACAGTCTCACACACACACACAGTCTCACACACACACAGTCTCACACACACACAGTCTCACAGTCACACACAGACACACAGTCACACACACACACAGTCACACACACACACAGTCACACACATTCACAAATTCAATCTTTCTGAGGGAAAGAAAGGTCTCTAAGGTAAAAATGTAATAATTTAATAAAGTAAAAAGAGATTTGCGTGACCACCACAGCCATGGGATTGCTGAATGGTACATTCCTGTGGGTCTATAGAGGCGAGCCTAATTTCTGAAAATTTGTCTGAATAAGAAACTGGGGAGAGAGAGAATGAAAAAAAAATAGGAATAAATTAATTTTCTCCGAAGGAATAATGACCTCAGGACTAAAAAGGTCGTGTGTTTCCATTTTTGAATCATATTTTGTGAAAATTTTGTCTGAAATACAAACAAGGACCGCTTTGGGTCATTTTTTCTCCGAATTTGGAAATTTCTTTTTCTTTTTGGAGAATTGGGTTAAAAGAAATTAAAAACTGTACGCGATTGTGGAATTTATTATAAGAAATTTGCCTCTTCCTTCCCGACAACAAAAAATAAAATTGGAAAACTACCACAAATTACTAATTAGTTTATTTTATTTTTTTTTTATCTTTGCGTTAGAAATCTTGATTTTTGCCGAAAATGATTAAATGTTAAAAAGAAACAAAAAAATACTAATTTTTTAGGCCGCTTTGAAATTTTATTTTATAGGCAATTGTATGGAATGTATACAGGGTGGCGCAAAAGTCGCGCACCATAGGAATTTTCAGTGTCGACAAAAATATATTATTTTTTCTTTCAGGAGGGGATGGGTGCGAAATTAATAATTTGTACTACAAATACAGGTACAGAACTTAAAATCTATACATATTCATCGATTTATAGTACCTGTTATTCCACACATTAAAACCAAGCTTATCCTCTCGTTTATCGTTAATTTCGCAGCTATTCCCTACCTAAAAGGAAAAAAATAATAAGTCAACACTGAAAATTCCTATGGGGCGCGACTTTTGCGCCACCCTGTATAATGCGGAATGAATGAATGAATGAATGTACAGACGGTCCACAAAAGTAATTATCACGTTTCTGTCCTCTCTCTATTTACTGGTTCAGTAATTTTTTATAATCAAATAAAATTTTTGGGGAAAAACTGTTTTGTCATTTTGCCTTTTTTAGTCATTTCATGACGAGGTGTACTGTTGAAAACACGAAAGTCTTTGGAATAATTTTTCCTTTACCTTGTGTGAGAGACTATTTCGGGTAGCTATTTTTCATCCCAAAATGAAAAACTTTTCATATATTCTTCCTTTCATTATTTCTTGTAATATGTAACTTATATATATATATATTATATATATATATATATATATATAATATATATATATATATATATATATATATATATATTTGCGTGAATTTATTTTGGTATCAGTTTTCTTTTTCGATGAAGAGGGAAGAACGGATTAGACCCTTTTCTCTAAATTAACATTACTTGGATCGATCACTCCGTTACTGGTTGGTTAAGTGATTCGTTTCCTCGTTGTTCGGTTGGTTGGTTAAATGATTTGTTTCCTGGTTAATTAGTTAATTAGTTAACGATAGTTGACTGGTTCATTAAACGTTTAGTCATTGGGTATTTGATTGACTGGTTGGTTGGTTGCCCAGGCGACCAATACCAACCAGTATCAATATAAACCACCAAAGCAACTAGTTGCTTAACTCGTCGGTTGGTTGGTTGTTTTGTAAATTAATCAGGTAGCTGACTGACTGACCCATTAAAATGTTATATGGTGGAATGGAGAGAATTGCAATTATAAATCGGGTTTATCAACCAAACCTGGTTGCACTGTCACCAAATATCATAGTTTCAACCCACCTATAGCAACAAAATCTCAACCACACACACACATACACACATATATAAACACAGGGTGTCCCATAAGTCCGGTCTCGTAGGGAAATTGATTTTAAATTAAATTTACAAAAGTTATACATTACAACTAAAACAAATGTTCAAATTGAGGTCTTGGTTTGGGATCTTTTTTTGTATTGCAGGTAGAATAACGCAATGGCATGGCTAATATGGAAGCGAGTGGAAGTGAGTTACACTCCTGAGGAAAAGGCCTCCGCCTTTTCGTGTTGCATCTTATTCTACATGCACCAATAAAAAAAAGAGGTCCCAAAACAAAACCTCAATTTGAACATTTGTTTAAGCTCTAATGTATTACTTTTGTAAATTTAATTTAAAATAAATTTTCCTATGAGACCGGACTTATGGGACACCTGTATACGTTATATAATATATATATATATATATATATATATATATATATATATATATAATCTTGCATTATGTGGATTTCCATTTAGGAATATGAAGAAACTTTTTATTTACTTCCAGATTACCTCTTAAAATAAAAACTGATCACAAGTTCTTCCCAAATGTATTTCTGATAAAAACATTTCGTATTTACAATAATAATAAAATAATAATAAAATAATAATAATAATAATATAATAAAATAATAATAATAAAATATTAATAATAATAATAAGTAAATAACAGTTTAATAAGAGGATTTTGTAGTAAAAGAAAGAGAGAACTTTTTGGAATGTGTTCTTTCAGAATGTGATTTCAGGAATCTGATTAATTATTTCCATTCGCAGGTTTGAGGATGATAAATTCCAAAGACTTTTTCGGACGCTTTTTCCTCATCTTCGTTTCGATTGTGAGTCTCGTCTTCTGTGATGACCTTGAACAGAAATCAAACAAAAAGGTTAATATGATAAGTTTATTTAGTTTAATTTTGTATCATTACGAAATTTGTGTGTGTGTGTGTGTGTGCGTGTGTGTTTTATTCATTTTGAGAAATGTAGTTATGGAAGTGATGTTTATTAGGAGTGAAATATCGTGATTTGGCATTCATTATATATTAATATTTGCTAAACTGTTTAACGTATTATATATTTGCATACGGACATAAATAGATACATACAGACGTACGTACATATATACATAGTCTATATATACACACATACATGCAGTATTTACAGTACTAGTCATATGTCTGTCTTAGTTCATCCATCAAAGTATTGCAAAAACCAACTTTCCTTATTTTGTGTAGCTGCCTGGATAAGTTGCATTAGTTTTAAAGCTTGCAGGCATTGACTGAACAAGATCTTGTAGGCGCACAGTGGCGATTAGCTCATTGGTCTCTCTCTCTCTCTCTCTCTCTCTCTCTCTCTCTCTCACACACACAGTCTGAAGGTTTTTTAGTAATTCCTACCTATTCTTCCTGATACAAGAAAATCCAGCTTATATGGATTTCCGAGAGATTTTTCGTTTTTTTAATTTCATTGTCACTGAATAAATAGTCAAATCAGTGAATCTACTACTGAAATGATATATGTAGGCCTATAATAATAATTATTATATATAACCTTCGTTAACCTTGGTTTTTCTTCCGCCCGAATTGTTCATTCTGACGAAGGTCAGGCTTGTCACTCCACCTTTGACCTATGTTTTAACGTGGAAACCGAACCACGCTCCACCAGCAGCCCAGGGTCTTACCCACTACGCTACCCAGGGTACCCATTTATCTACCAACCAATTTCTTTGTGTAGAAGGATGAACAGCTGGGTTTTGCTGCGCACCCTCCTGCCGTACCGGGTCTCGATCTCGGGGCTGATGGATTCCTAGTCAACGACGCTAACCACTACACCACCTAGGCGTATATATCATTATATATAAACCATAATCTTATATGGTTTTTTGCCTCTAAAAAATTCCGGTAAGAAAATATGATAGCGTCAGCAGTTGTTTACATCATTAAAAGAGTTTTACGTCATTAATTAGTTTAATTGGTGAATACGTCGATAAGTATACGTCGTGTTTATATCATTTCAATATACGTCGTGCTTAAATAGTGATGAAAGACATCGGTGTGTGGTCGTTTCAAATCGTCCACAACGCGTTGTGGTCATATCCGAATCGTCCACAACGCGTTGTGGTCATATCCGAATCGTCCACAACGCGTTGCGGTTGTTTGAGAATGGCCATGAAGCGAAAAAATATCTAACATCGGTGTGTGGTCACTTAGATGCATCCACAACGCGTTGTGGCTGTTTTTCGCTCAACGAGCGATTTCGATGTTTGGGCGTAACATATATATATATATATATATAATATATATATATATATATAAAGATTATGGTTTATTCATTACAACCTTAACCAATTGCCGTTCATGCGAGTGACAAACTGAAAAGAAACCTGACAGCAATGGCACTACATTTAATTTAGTGCCTCAGTGCCTATTTCACCCCGCCCCTCATCAAAGACGTCCCCTTAATAGATAAATAAACATAAAGAGGGGTCATTTGCTTAATAGGATGTGTTCTCAAAAGCTTTTTAGAAGTTATTTCACTGACGTTTCTCGTGACGTAAACGAAGACATTCTGCCGACGTTTTTTTCTGAGGGCAATGGATAGAGGGTGGATAAAAATTGCATTTTGGAGGTATTCGTTTATGTTAATCCATTTACAATTGCATAAACAGAACCAACAACAAACATTTATTTAATATAAATATCTAAATTTGCGGATATTTATTTATTTATTCAAACTTTAACCCATTAGTATTAGGTACGATAAAAGCTTGGCGAGCATTTCAACGCCCGAGGAAACGCTTAACACTTTCGAGATCAAAGGTATTTTACGTAGTAACTATCCTGCACTCGAGCCAATGACATCACTTAATTCAAATATATCTATATAGTGCCCGCACCTTCTAATCAAGAGGTTTCGACTTCGAATCTTGTTGGGGTAAATTTTGCATTATCCAAAATCGCGATTGATCATGGCGTGATATGCATATACAGGGTGTCCCATAATTCTGGAACCATAGGGTAAAATAAATAATTCGTTTTTCCGTTTATGCGAGTGCCCATGATGTCTTTGAGTAAGGAAGAACGCATCCAGGTAACTCTGCTCGTAGAAAATCGGAGTCAGAGGGAGGTCGCTGAGGAATTTAACAGATTGCATCCGGTCCGCGCGCCGATAACACACAGCTGTGTCGGCAAACTTGTAGCAAAGTTCAGGAAAACGGGATCCATAGGAGATAAACCACGCAGTGGACCTCCGAGGACATCCACCGACGATGAGACAGCCGCTACCATCCTCGCTCATTTCACAAACAGTCCCCAAAAGTCTCTTCGGCGTTTTTATTGCCGTTTTTATCATTTTGCCCTATGGTTCCAGACTTACGGGACACCCTGTATAATAAATATTAAGTTCTACGGATAGTAATTTCTTTGACAACGATCCTGATTGGCCGAAATTGGTCACGTGGGAAATAACTAACCAATCTAAAACGACTACTTAACTTAATGGAATCTGTTCTCCACGAAACTTATTTTATATACACACACACACACACACACACACACACACACACACACACACAGACTGTATATATAATCAATAAGAATTACATTTAAATAATGATAATAAAAATAGACACTTATGATTAGCTTCTAATTTTGTAAAGAGTTTTAGTGTCTTCTCCAAAATGATGATGATAATAATAATGACTTCATATAATTCCTTGCCTAATTTTACCTGTAATTAACTTGTTCTTAATTTTTGTAAATTTTATTAAAAAGAAGTTAAAGCCATTTCTGAGCTATATTTGCATTCAAAGAGGGGGTAATACACCCCGCAGAATGAGGGTGAATTTAATTTCGAGAAACTCTTTTCTCTAATCAATATCGATTCTTTTAAAGAGAATTAATTTCGATCTTCTTCATTCTATTCGAGTCAATAGCTTAAAATTAAGTATGGCACTCTGATGGCCCTCTCCGGCACTTTGGCACTCCAATTCATATCTAGAAGAAAGGAGTGGAGGAAGTAAATAACCTAAATGGGGGTTGTTTTGTGTTTTTGAAAGGGGGGGGGGAAGACTAGGATTTGAAGGCTACTGGAAGAAATTTATGGAGTTCATATTTTTTTTTTTCAGGGGGAAGGAAGACTGACTTTTGTGGGATTACTTAAGGGTTTCTTTTCGGAGCGGTAGGATTGAAAATTTTTAGGGATAGAGGGGATATATTGCTTAAAAAATGGTTTATTGATTTTTGGAGTGAACTATTAGTAAGGATGGCAATATAAGCTTCTTATATACTCAATGGCTCTTCTTAATTTTTACCTCGATGCAGGATCGCCCAAATCCAAGTGGGGCCTAAGGGCAGATATCTATTATCTAAGATATATATTCGTGTGTGTGTGTGTGTGTGTGTGTGTGTAGAGAGAGAGAGAGAGAGAGAGAGAGAGAGACAGACAGACAGACAGACAGAGAGAGAGAGAGAGTGTGAGAAAGCGAGTTTTCATGCAGATTCTACTGAATAATATTTTTACTTCTCTTTCCGTTTTGTCAGCAAAATCTTTTAGGATCCAACTCGCATTCACCGTTTTAACCATTTTGCCACTTGATTGGGAGCATAGCTATGCTCTTCAACCGTTACTAGTCAATAGTGGAAGGCGTACAGTTCTTGATTATTGTCAATTTACTAAAAGCTCTCACCCTCTGCCATTGTTACTGGCAATATACAAAATATTCCGAGAGAAATACATACTTCAGAAAAGATTGGTTCTAGATGTCTTGGTTCTTACACCTCTATAAGTGTAAGCTTGGTATAAGTTTTCAGTATTCTTTATTTTCACTTTCTTTTCCTACTTTTTTTCTCTACTTCTTTCCAGGGTAGACTAGAGTTGATCTTAGGATATCTCTCTCTCAGCCGTATTTGAAAGATGTGCTAGTCAGTGTTCTTACTTGATTCCATATATTTTGAAAGATATTTGGGGATTCTTGAGATTTTGTTTATTTCCATATAAAAAATTGGATCGCCTGAAGATCAGGGCCCCTAGCCTCCTTTAGTTAGCCGTATAAGGCTAACTAACGAAAATATCACGACCTAACCTAACCAATCGTTAGATCAACTGTACACCCTTGAAGATTGGTTAGGTAGGTCGTGATATTTTCGATAGTTAGACTTATAAAGCTAACTAAAAAAGGCTGGAGTGACGGATCTTCAGGTGATCCGACATTTATTAAATGAACCCATCAAATAAAATGTTAAAACTAACGAAAATATTACGACTTAACCTAACCAATCGTCAATATTTGATTAGGTATACGCGGATTAGGTATTTGATTAGGTATAGGGGAACGTTAACTACATTAGGATAATGTAGGGGAACATAAACTACACTAGGCACCACAGGGGAACGTAAACTACACTCGCTCCGAAATAACTCAACCGACAATAATTTTGCTTTGGTTAGAAACACTGCTAAGCCAAAGGTGTTGCCTAGTTTTCAGTTGGATTATCAAAATCTCTTCATACAGATGGCAATGAAGCCATGTTGTTAGGCTCATCCATTATTTTACGAAATAGAGAAAAACAAAAGAATATGTATACCAGGAGCTAAAATATGATAGAATAGAACAGGAGGTAAAGAATTTAAAGTTAGAAACTGCAAATTCCCTTTTAATTTCTCGCGTTAGAGAACGATTTGTATAATTTCAGTAGTAGGCTCGAACGTTTTTTAGCTGAATACCGAAGTTTTATTAAATCTTTGAGAAGTCGAATAACGTCATAATGTCTGGGACTCTTCTGAGAAATTATGAAAATAATATATTAAGTAAAACAATTGGATTACCTGAAGATTAGGGCCCCCAGCCTTCTTTAGTTAGCTTTATAAGGCTAACTAACGAAAATATCACGACCCTAACCTAACCAATCGTCAAGGGCGTACAGTTGACCTAACGAGTGGTTAGGTTAGGTCGTGATATTTTCGTTAGTTAGCCTTATAAGGCTAACAAAAGAAGGCTGGGGGCCCTGATCTTCAGGTGATCCAATAATTTTTTTCTTTTATAGAATAACCTTTATTAATAATAATAAAATAAATACACTTTTTCAATTTACAATGACATGAATAATTTTGAAGCTCGACTATTTATTTTATTTAATTTACCTCGATACTAAATTAGAAGCGATGTGTGTCTTTGAAGGGGTAGAATTTGCTAACTTTTGGTCAGATTTTAACTCGGCGGATCTGTTCATTCAAGATGTCATTCATTCGAATGAAATAGGTAATGCAGGACTCGGGAGGTTGATTGGTAAAAAAAGTTAGTAAGACTTTCGTAAAACGTAGACAAGATGACATAATTCTTTCTCTTTTGGGAAATGTAACTCGTCGGCATCAGGGAAACTTAACGCGAATAGAGAAACAAATAGTAACGTAGAGAATAGTTTAACAGTAGTGTTTTGGAATGCAAGAAGCGTAAGGAATGATTTTAACGAATTTAAATCCTTGTTCATGTTGACAATTACGACATTATGGCAATAACTGAATCGTGGATTAAAAGTGCAGATAGAGATTTTATAATGAATACCATATTAAAAGTTATAAACTTTTTAACAAGGATATAAGGGGTAAAATTGGAAGTGGCGCGCTCTTATATTGTATAGAAAATCTTCGTCCAGTTCAAAAGACGGTTAATGCCACTCGCCAGTTAGATATAATTATTTAAAAAATTAGCGCTAATAACTTAGTCTTTAATTTTGGGGTTGTATATAGGCCTCCTCCACAAGGAACAGAATTAGACGTCGAAATATATTACATTTTAAGTAGAATAGTTGAGCACAAAGATTCAATTATAGTCGGGGACTTCAACTCCCCAAATATTAATTTCAGTACCGTAAACAGCAATGCTGTGAGTATGTTTGACAGATATTGTATAAGATAATATTCTTTTTTCTAAAAGTATTAGAACCTACCGAACCGTGAGAACTGAACCGTGAGAATATTGTATACTTAGTTTTAACTACTAATGATAATCTAGTTCAGAATGTACAGGGTGTTCGAAAAGTCCCGTCATCCCCTACAAAATGTACATACCGTAATACCAATTTTATTTTTGTGTGATTAATTATATTTATATGTGGTAGGTGTAATTTAAGAAACAAGTCACTAGCAACAATTACTTTGGATCAAATGTAGAATTCGGACCCCAGCCTTTTTTAGGTAGCTTTATAAGGCTAACTAACGAAAATATCACGACCTAACCTAACCAATGTTAGGTTAACTGTACGCCCTTGACGATTGGTTAGGTTAGGTCATGATATTTTCGTTAGTTAGCCTTATAAAGCTAACTAAAGAAGGCTGGGGTCCGAATTCTACATTTGATCCATTACTTTAATTACAGTAAATACAATTACTAATTACAGTTACTAATCATGAAAAAACAGTTCACAGGCTTCATATCGTTTCTGCATGTCTGTATTGTTTAATTCATTAACAAATGACGGCGATATGAGTTCATGCCGAGAGCTTTTGTCATGTGATCTCTCATTGTGGACATGGGGACTGCAAGTTCTTGTGATCATTTCCGAAATGATTTTTTCGGTGAACGAGCCACTGATGCAATCACACCTTCACATTGTTCCGCTCGCGTTGTTGTTCTTCCCGACCGTGGTCTGTCCTTGATGGAGCCAGTTTCAAACGGCTTTTTCTCCCAGCGTATTGAATCTTGTGTTGAAATCGAAATCATTCTGGATATCATTCATCGTTTTGCCAGTATGCGACCTTTCATGAGCCCATGTGCTCATCACTATCCTTTCCTCCAGAGTGTAAGTGGACTAGTCTGCCATTGTTCACACAACTCTAATACCTGGAAAAAGAGAAAAATGTCAATGAATCACACACAAATTCAATTAATCACACAAAAATAAAATTGATATTACAATATGTACATTTTGCAGGGGGTGACGGGACTTTTCGAACACCCTGTACAAGAGTATAAACGAGACCATGCGCGAAGTATTTTAATAATTATTGTGTACATAGATTTACATACAAAGGTTGAACGTTTATAAGTGCTGAATGCGAAATTGAAATAGAGGATAATACTGGGTCACTGGTAGACTCAAGTGGTAACTTAACCCTTTTAATCACAGTGAGACCCTCGGGTCCCATAAGAAATAATAATAATAATGTACTCAAATGCCACTTTTCTACAAATGTTTCTAGGTGTTTAATATAAGGTTTGTTTTGTTGTCAGAAAACAAACTCTAAATATTTGTAATTTTAGTGACTAATGACTAAAATTTGGTTTGGAATAACAATAAATCCTTTACTTTTTGGTTTAAAGTAAAATGTATTCGCGAACGAAAGGGTTAAATAATATGGGGAGATTTAAATAACTTATTTACATCAATTTTTACCGGGTCAGGACAAAAGCCCCCTGGACAAATTGCTGGGTAGGGCAAGTCAGGTGTTACATCTAATCTGAAAAGATCAGAAGTATTTAGGTGAAATAACCAATATTAACCTGTTATATTAATTGAATGCCCGGTTAGGTCAACTGAATGCCCGGTTAAGTCAACTGTACGCCCTTGATGATTGGTTAAGTTAAGTTGTGATATTTTCGTTCGTTTAAACGAAAATGACGAGAGCCAAAATACATAAACTATAAACATAAACTATAAATAATAAAGAATAAAAATAATGATTAAAAAAATTCTTATTATTTTTTTCCTAGGAGGCTTTTGTCCTAGGGGCTTTTGTCCTACACTCAGTTTTTGCAGTCGAGAATACATCTTTTATTCCGGACGCTAGTAATATGTTCAGTGACGTAAATTAGTTTTCATTGTATACTGACATAACTGTTTACACCGAAGAGACTTTTCACAATATTGATAAGTTAAAAACTAAAAAATCACCAGGTCCACAATTTTTTCACTCAAGCCATTCAAGAGAGTTAAAAGTGAAATACTAGATTCTTAAATTAAGAATTTTAATAATTTTAAATTTTTTTTATTGCAGGGGGTTGTTCCCTAGGATTTTAAATTAGCTAATGTAATTTCAGTTTTGAAAAATGGGGATAAGCAACAAGCGAGAAATTATAGGCCTATTAGTCTAACTTCTTTTCTAGGGAAGTTGTTAGAATCAGTTATTCGAGACTATATAGTCAAACATCTTGAAAACAATGATTGGTGCTGGTTAAGTATGCGGTCTACCTACGATTCGGCGGTCTACCTTTTAATTATAGCTTCTTATCTTGTTTACTAATTGTTTGTTTACATCCCATTGTCAATCGCCCTTGACGATTGGTTAGGTTTAGTCATGATATTTTCGTTAGTTTTAACGAAAATATCATGATTAAACCTAACCAATCGTAGGTAGACCGCATACTTAACCAGCACCCAATGATTTTATTAAAATGTCAGCATGGCTTTCGTAAAAACAAATCTTGGTTAACAAACTTATTAGAACTTTTTCATGACGTCATCGGTATTTCATTGTAATAGAGCGGTAGATATAAAATATTTAGATTTTCAAAGGCGTTTGACAAAGTTCCGCATAAACGATTGTTGGAAAAACTTGAAGCTCACGAAATAAGGGGTCAAGTTCTTAACCCCCTTCAGTGTTCATTTGGCACCTAACGTAACGTAACCTACCCTAACCGTAGCCGCCTCGCACACGTACTCGTACGTACAAAATATCGAAAGGGTTAATTGAACTGATAATAATTGGTTAACTGGTAGAAAACAAAGTCTCGTAATAAAAGAGGACTAGTCAGGGTGGACTAACGTAAATATAGTGGTGTTGAGTAAGGGTCAATTTTGGGATCAGTATTTTTCATAAACGTTAAAGATCTTTGTCAGCTGAGTAAGTAAAATTTTTAAATTTGCCGCCGACACCAAAATTGCAAGTAAAGCAGTTATTTTACTAGCTAGAAAGAATTTGCGAGGGTTTTTTTAACCGATAAGATACTCGAGAGGTGGAATAGCCTTCCAGCGGAGTCGTGGACAGTAAATATGTTTGAGAATAGGTTGAACAGATATTTTAGTAGCACAAATTTGCATTAAAGGGTGGGTAAATTAGTTTGTTTTTTTAGTATAGGGAGTAACCCGATTTTTCTTTTGTTTTAAATGTAGTAAGAGATGCTGATCGGGTCTAGTTGCAGAGTACTGGGAGTTCTCAGATATACCCCCATTGATAGCTTGAAAGGAATTCTCGGGAGTCACAATCTCCGAATAGCTAATTAAGTTTAAAGGATGGCTACTCTGTAGATGCATAGTGTATGTATTGAGACAAACAGT